>JAXDDX010000188.1:600000-760815 GCA_034670405.1 Hoplostethus atlanticus
TTTTGCCTTCAATTTAGCGCTGAAAGGTGGTGACATGTTGTTCAAAGATTAAATAGGGACAGGGATAGCTGGAGTGATGAAAGGAGGAATTCCAGAAACGCCTTGGGTTCTGCATCTGCCAGGAAACTTTTAAAGGGCTGTATTTTTTTTTTTCAATGGAAACGATGAGTTCTCGTACATTCCCAGCAATGTGGACAAATAAGCATGTTTTCATTTTCACAGCACTAATAGTTCTACATTTTAACTAAAAGGTAACACATTTCAAATGGGTTTTCAATAGTCACATAGCAATAGTAGCCATGAACTGCGCTTCCCACCTTCCCACAAGCATCTGTCAGTTGTTGAAAAAAAATGTGATGCCTAGACTTTGGCTGCATGTTCACTGTTGACCTCTCTTTTTGCTGTTATTTTGCTGTTATTTTTAGTAATGCAGTGTTCCAGAAGGCACTTACAGCTTAACACGTTAGCCGTGTTCAGAGCGCCAAGCACTGAGTTGAAAATATTTCAACTTTTAGCAAATGGGGGTGGGGGGGCACACTTCAAAAAGATTTTGATTAGTCTCATAGCAACAGCACTTCCCACATGCAGCTACCACAAGAGATGCCTAGTGCACACAGGGGCTATAATGGGGATTATAACCCTCCTTGGGGACAACAATAGATCAAGTAGATGCATCCATGTATGGAGGCATGAACACATTTTTCATTTTATTTTATTTATACCACAATTAGTCCTCAATTTGAACAAATTACAGTATTTTAATTATTAAAAATTGCAACATTAAAATTAGAAATCAGAATATTGCACAATAATATTTTCCACCTGCATTATATATGAAATGGTCATTGTTCTGTGCTTTGCAGCATTTTGCCTAGTTATATTCTCTTATAAGCATTCCAATATTATATAAAAACACTGGAATTTAAGGAAGATTTTGATTCACAGGACACAGTGTTTTCTTTCCTCAAAGAATAGTTGGTACAGAAATTCAGAATATTAGACTGCTGTAGTTTGTTATATGGCATTTGTACATTTGATATTTGGTTAAGAGAAGAATTCATCTCCAAGGTATTAGAAATTTTGTAGCTCTCTGCTCATCCTTTGCCCTTTTTCCAATTAACTAAAAAACTTTTCCCCAACCCAAAAGTGCTGTTGCACTTCACAGGAAATCAAAAAAGTGTTAACTGTGCAAATAAAGAATGTCATGTACTTGGACAAACTGCATCCATTACCTCAGTGTGCATGTGTCTAGGAGAAGAGCTATCACACTTCATATGCACAGTGCACGCTCGAGAACAAGAAAAACATGAATAAAACTTGATGATTTAGAACATGTGGACAGAAAATGGTCCCAATATGCAGAGCAGAGCAAAGATAAAATGATGTGCAGCTGCATTTGTTATGATGCTGCAAGATAGGCACAGAGATCAAATAATTCCTTAATTCATCATAAAAGGGAGGAAATGGGAAATGCCCCCCCGCGCACATATCACCGATTCAAGAAAAGTTCAACAGCCATGCTAATGTGATATTCTCCTCCATAAAATATGTGGGCTTGAAACGGTGTCAGGTGGGTGCACCCGAAAGCTTTTATCCCCGGTGACAAAATTATGGATGACAACACATAGCAAATGGTACTCATTGCATATACACGTGTCACGGGCGAGGGGAGGGGTGGGGGATGTAAAATATTGAAAGTGGCACTGACGCCGAGTGGAACATTTACTTTTCAGAAATGAAAATTTAATACCGCAATACTTGAGCACAATTTAGTTAACCTGGCTGGGGGGAGGGGAGGGGAAACTGGGTTAGGAGCAATGTTGAATTCATCAGCTGCCTCCTTTACGGTGGGACTCCGCATGTGCTTTACAAGCCCTCACAACGAGGAAATACATCAAGCCCCGATGCCCCCCCACGCTTTAAGAGGCTTTGACATTTATAGAGCGCTGGCTTGTCTCGCTTCTGTACCAGGGATGCATCACATAACTCTTTAGGTGAACAATGAGACGGCATAAGGAATGTTAAGTCATATATACAAACCAAAACACTTCCACGTGTTGTTGTTTATTTTGTTTTTTTTAAATAAAGCTTTGACTTCATGGGACGTCATTTTCAAACACTGTGTCAATGGAAAATCACAATTTTGACCTTGTTGCTGCTGCGGCGGTATTTTTTTAAGGGCTGTACTCTTAAGGAAGGAATAAAATCCATAGAACTTGCTATGTTGTGACCCCAGTTCATAATTAGCAGAAACACGGCGAGCCTTAGCTCAGTACATTAAAAAGAACATATTGTTAGTTGTCTGAAACTGAAACTAGTGTGTAACCATTTCTGTGTAACAATTCTGTGTCTTTGACTCGATTGCCAGTCACTCCTAGACACCACAACAACATTTCACCATCGCTGTTGAGCTGAATGAAGAAGCTAATGGGTGCTAGGATGCTAGGATGCTAATTGCGACACTAGTTGCTAAAGACGCTCATTAGCATAGAATATGTGTAGGGGGGAAAAACAATTACAGACAATTACAACACATTTTCAATTTCAACAATTGCAGATTATGTTTTCGTCTGGGGGAAAAGGCTTTCTGTTTTTTTGGTTTTCATCAAACAACATACTCAAACGTGTTTTTTGCGCTCCGCGAATTAGCAAAACCTGGAGGCGGCCACGAGGCAGATCGAGGTCAGCGTCATCTCCGAACCGGCACGTCAAAAAATCCAGAGCGAATCGCCTGGCCGGGACTTAAACCGTAATGAAAGGTAGAAATTACAAGGCGTCATGGCGGACGGGAGGACATGCTCTGCTGCTTCCCAGCCATAACAGAGCAAGCTGCTGCCAGAGTGGAAGCAGCTCATACTATGCTTCAAGGAGCAACAGAAATCACATCAGGGTTTGTTTTTTTTTACTGCTAATGTTCACACTCTAGTCTATTTTCCGACCCACTGGCTCATAAGGTCCATCTCAACAGTTGTCGAAGAGCCACACAGCGGTCGCAAAACCCTCTAACGGGATACCTGTTGTTAAGGACTTGATGGCTTTGGAAGCGCGATGACACGCGACACACAGAATTCTTTCTTTAACATTCAGATATTGCCGTCGTTGTCAGCGTACACTTTACATAATGAACACGTGGACAGATTTATTCATCTCATTAGCTCTCTGTTTGATTGCCCTGAGACCGAATGCCCCCCCCCACACACACACACACACACAGGCTTAAGAACTGCTTACCTCCTCAATCTGAGCCGGCTGGTAAATCAACTTAATGATTTCAATTGCCCCCGCTTCACTTTATTACAATCTAGGCTCACAATTGATTCGGCCAAATGCATACGCCGTGCCATTACGAATCCATGTGTTCGGCATAATGCAAATTTTCTGATGCTGCCCCTTGCAGCCGGAGAACATAGTAATTGGTTATACTGGGCTTGAGTATTATGAAAGTAAGCAGAGATCTCGGCCGACTTGCAGACCGCCGCATTGCTGTGCAAGTCGTCCTGTACCTCTTGAATTAGTGCTGAGAGATATTGCGCTCACACCGAGCTGACTTTCCTAGAGTAACGCCACTGTAATTAGCACACTGATGTGAACATATCTAGGACAACTTCAAATATGCCCGGGGCTCAATTGTAGAAAGCTGCCAAAACACATAGAAAACCACCTCCATCATTTTTCTCCCTCAGCAAACATTTATGTAGCTGGGCTGCACACGACTGTCCTGAGAGACTTCTTGAAGTAATAAGACATGCTTGTGATCAAAACACCACAGGGGGGGTGGCAGGGTGATCAAGTGGTTACTGGAAGGACCTAGGTTCTATCCCACAACACCCGAGTATCTGCCTTGTGGAAGTGTCCTTCAGCGAGACACTGAACCCTCCCCCCACCACCACCACCACACACAGACATCCCAGTGCCACTGCTCTGTAACTGACCCTGCACAGGACATTAAGGTGGCCTGATGGTTCAAGAAACCCTCCTGTAACTGGAAGGTCACACATTTTATCCTTGCCACAGCCAAAGTGCCCATTCATGTTGAAGTGTCCTTGAGCAAGGTGCTGAACCCCCTAACCTGTTACGGGGACACTGTTTCCTGCTGCCCCTGACCTCTGACCCCTCTGGCGGAATGGATAGATGTGTCTCCTCAGAGAAAAACGGTAAACGGTATGTCTCCAATGGATATGCAACAAAACAAATCCCTAAATACATGATAAATAAATAATATGGTATTCTAAAAGTCCTCCAAATATATTTCAAAAAATCTAGGGGCCTTGAAATGCAAAACAGCAAGTCAGAAAAAACAATACACTGGAGTGACTCTAACCGCAAAAGTGTAGGTAGGGGAGACCGGGGCGCTGTGGAACAAGGGCACTTTGGGACAGACTAAAAATAGAACGTTTCCATTGGTGAAACATGCTGTGTGGTGCCATGAAATCCCAGCTAGGACCGCCTCTTATCAGGTCTGTGAATCATTCAAAGCATGTTTCACCAACTACTGATTGAACAATGAATCCTCGTCGCTGATTGGACGAGCTGTCTGTCAGTCTGGGTGAATAGGGAAACCCACTATACCCCAAAGCAACTACTGCAAACCTTCGGCCGCAAGGTTACAATTAACTGTTCACAACAATAAGGGTTTCTTCGTGAAGGTCTAGTATCGTTGACTACTTCTTCGCTCTTCTTCTACTGCTTTGAGCGCTGCAAAATAGCTACTTCTGTTCCTCCCAGACAGACAGACAGTTCGTCCAATCAGCGACAAGGAATCATTGTTCAATAAGTACCAACACTTTCCAGTTTATTTCACATTAATATGCTGTGTTTTCTGATTTGCTCATTTGTTTTGCACTTCAGGGCCACCGTAAGATTCACTTTTCTCCATTTTCAATGTATTTCTAAAGTCACTGTTCTAGAGTCCACAACTGCTAGTTGATTCAGTCGTTATTAATTTCCTCTAGCCCATAATTAACACCTGATCATGGTCTATAACTATGACCTACGATACATACATACAATTTATAAATTACATATAAAAGCATAATAAGAGTTAACACAGTTAACAAAATGCTAGACATGAATTAAAAAAGGTTTGCATAAAAATAAAAGAGACGACTATTAACAAAAAGTTAAACGCATAAAAATCCCTTAAATTAACACAACCAACACACACACACACACACACACACACACACACACACACACACACACACACACACACACTCCCTTACTGTGGTGGTCCCTAAACACTTTTTAACATTTGTTTACATGGTTACTAGGCAAACACTCCTCCTGCTTGCATCCAGCTCACACAATTGCACTTCTTATGATTTAAACCTTTATACCCCAAACGCCGTACTGAACATCTTTGCAAATTTTTTTTACGATATACGTTTAAAAATATATATATATATATTGTCGGCATAGAAAACATAACTCCCTCTACAGCTTGAGACATTCATTCATCGTTTAGCTGCAATCCCACCACCAGGAATATATTCCCATATATAGTGCATGCAACCATCACTCATGTATACTGTGGATGCATTTCCACACAATATTCAGCACCATCCCTACTGGTGTTGCAGGTTCCCAAAAGACCAGTCACAGTTAACACCCAAGCACACTATGCATGTCTGCGGCCACATAGTAAATACAATTTAAACCAAGCGTCTTTTGGTTATGGTGTTGCATTTTTTTTTAACTATTACCCATGTTTCTCAGTTTCTCTGTGGCTTACTGGTGTTACACATATAATGCTGATACTGTAGTTGTGGCTTGTCATTATATATGCCAGTCTCCTCTACGCTCATGAAGACTGAAAGCGCCGCACTAAATATGTAAAATCGGATGGATCTAAGTGTGCAGAAGTTTTCTCTTTTACATACTTTATTGTACCTTCAAAAGATCAACAAAGTGTTGTGTATTATATGTAACCACAATCAGTTGAAATACTACTGTGGATTTGGAGGAAAACATTACATTAAGAACATTACAATTCCTGATCGTGCATATTTGAACTTTACCCTTTAATGCATAAACTATTCAGGTCTGTCTGTTTTTTTGTAGCAGTATAACTCCCCCTGCTAATAATCTCCTATAGTGAATGATCTGTTGTTAGTGCTGCTTCACCTAAGCACAGCCTTTTGCACAGTTGGGTTGGTATCTCTGTTACCACCCTGTAATCTTTCATCTTTACTTCAGACACTACTGTGGTCCTTGCTATTGACCCTGAACCCATCTCTAGAATATGAATCATTTTGATTTTTGTTTAAACCTTGAGAGACATACTAAAAAGCTGGTTCAGACATGTTTTTACCGATTTAGGAAAGTTTCAAGGATTCAATTTGGGGTTTTTTTCAACAAACCTGAAAGACATACAACAACAACACCCTGTTCTCCTGTTTTTTCCACTGACAAGCTATGGCAAGGCTGTAAATAACCTGGCAGCAGAATTTCACACGATTTGTGCTATTTTATTTTTTCTACGTTTTCAAATTGGTTTTGAAGATTTTACTCATTATCATCTCAGTCATCATCATCTCAATCACTGCATGAAACACATTTTAGAGACAAACTTTACTTATTTAAATTTACTTTTTTACTTCTGTATTTGCGTATTTAATTCTTTTGTAAAACAGTTTGTAATTTGTCTGTTATTTTATATGGTTTATCTTGTCAACATTTATTATTGTTTTATTGACTGTTAAACACTTTGTAACTCTGTTTTGAGAAGTTATACACAAATAAAGTTTGCTTTTCTCCATAGAGACTCCCTACAGTTCCTACTTCACATACAGTGGATCTGTTTTCTTTGTAGATGCATTATTTCATGTGGTTGTGACTTATGTTTCGGTGTAAAATGCAGTTTCAGTGTTGGAGCGCATGGAGTGTAAATAAAACACTCCATGCGCACACACACAGAGTATCACCAGCACAAGAATCAGCAAACAAAAACAAATTAAAGCCAATTAAAAAAATATAGTGTCTAAAATATTTAGTGTCTAAAACACAGTTAAAAACACATGTCAGACACTGTGCAAGTATGTATACATAAATCCCATGGGCATATATGAATACTCAATCAATGCCACCAAGTGACACACACTACCACAATCCTCATGTTTTTGTTGGATTTCATATGTAAATAATCACATTATTTTCTCAAAATGTAAGTCTAAAGGCAACATTTACATTTTGTGAAACTTGGGGGTACTTCGAGTATAGTTTATTATGAAAATGCTGCTAAAAACAGTTGGGTATTTATGACTCCACTTTTTAAGGCTCTAAATAGGTTTATTTGAAATAACCTCAAACTAGATGGTAACGCTGAATTAACTGATTCAGATTTAACTGGCTTAACATCAACACATTTGGGGGTGGACTAAAGCCTAACAAAAGCAAATAGCTCAGTGAATGAATGAATCTCTTAGATACTGGACACATTTTATGCACACAGAGGTGAAAAAATGGACAGACAGAGGAAATTTGGCACTCTAGCTGTTGTCTATACAGCCCAGAGACAATGAAGCTCTTACCTGTTTTCTCTTTGATTTCGCAGAGGACGCCGAAGAGCGCAGGCTTCATCCTGTGACAGTTCAATCCATGTTTCCTGCCACAATAAAAACGGGCGGATATGTGAGAATAAAAGCCTAAAAGGGGATGGATTTACACATACTGACCATTTTTTTTAACAAGACGTAGCCTACCAGATTGGTATACACATTGATTGGACACTGTCTATTCCACTCATATTACCAGTGGGTAAAGCCTAAGGAAGAATTAACTAAGTAGGATTTTCCAAGTCATTTTGTGGAAGTTTTTAAGGTCCTGAACTGAATTAGTCAACCTGACTAAGAAACCCGGTGAAGAATTTGATTATTTGCCTTAGTGCAAAAATATAGTGATGCTATTACTATAGAATAATCAGATAATTCCCACAATGTCAAAAAGTTTCCCCAAGAGAGAGCTGTTGCAAAGTTGTGCTGAACCTCACAGGGTTCGCATCCTAAATCAAGTAGGAGGTCTGTCGCTAACTAACTGTTCTTGCATTCATCTTGCATAATAATTTAAAAGAGGACGAACTTTGCCTGCGCTTCATCCAGACTCTGGTCGGTGATGGTCATTATCTGATGGAGAATATCCCCAATGTCCTGCTTTCTTCCGTCCCCGTCGGCGCCGTCGTGGATGTGAGGCAGCGGTAGTCCCATGCCTCCCTGCGCCGGGTGTCCAGCCAGAGTCACGCCGCTCAGAGCCTGTATCATTCGGCCTTGCTCCTCCATGTCTGCCGCAGCACAATCAATGCGCTTCCCTTTTCGGACGCACGCCGCGAGAGAGGGAAAAAAAATATCGGCTTTTACGGCCGCAATTTTGCCCGATAAGAGAGCACGCATGAAAAGGAGAGAATGCAAAAACAGAATCGAGGTGAAATAAATAAATAAATGAAAAGGATGTACAGTGAGAAAGAGGTTGAGGCTATGTCCGACTCCACCATGTGCAAAAAAAATAAAATAAAAAATCTCTTCTGAGGTTGGTGTTCCGTTTTGCACTTTTCAACTCAAGTGCGCGCAGTGATGATGGACGGGTGGTTGTTTTCCTCCCCTGTCTACGCCGTGCGAAAGGTCTTCTGGTACATGACACATGCGAGGGCAAGCGGTCGCTCCTCGCCGCGTTGCATCCGCGACCCGACTCCTGCCAGCTAACGGTATTCCCTGCGTGAACGGTGCGTTGGTATTATCCTCCAGTCTGGCTTCAAACTTCCAGGATCCCGTTGAAATCAACACCAGCAATTCAATGACAAAAATCCCGCTAAATAGACAGTGTGGATGGCGGAGTTTTTTTTTTTTTCAAAGTTGCAGCTTAGTGCCTGCAGCACTGTTGATGATGTGTACTAATAAAAAAAAAGTTTAAATTATTGCTTCAAATGGACAGACCTCTATCATCACGCATCATTAGACTGTAATTCCCAGCGTTCCTCAATGTGCATCAAACTCCTACCTGGTGGTAAACTCATGCATGGTCATCACCAGGTCTTAGGAACCACGGCAAGGATGCGAGGAACTGAATGCAAGAGAGAGGCGCTCAAAAAAATAAGAAGATCTCTATGAAAATGAGCTCCACCCCTTTCAGGGACGTGCGCCTTTTCCTCTCACAAGTAGGACACCCTGCACACTCCATGGCCATTGTAAAGGAAAGAAGAGACAGTCGATTTTTGCAGAAGATATGCAGGTTTATTGGATAGAATAAGCTCGTGCATCTGGCAGAGCAGGGGCCCCAATCAAGTCCCTGCATCTATTATCATTTGCCATAGCACAACTTAATTTGTGATAAATTGTCCGGAATGCTCCCCTGATGATGACATTTTTGGTGATTTGTGCTTGATCTTTGCTCCCTTAGAGAATGATATAAAAAAAATACAAGACTCACTTAGGCTACAGTGTGGCAAGTGCCTTACCTTGCTACACCCCATTAACACCCATGTGGCAGAGCAAAAAAAAAAAAAGGTGGGCTGGGATGTGTGATAACATGAAGAAACCTGAGCACATGTACTATTTCTCCACCGGGAGACGGACTTGTTCTGCCAAGATATTATATTGCATGACAGACTCAATTTGCCTTTAGAGGACCGGTTATGGTCTAGTTAGACAAGTGTACGGAAATCAGAGTTGCCCAGTCCACAGGTCTTTAATATACTCAGAGCCAAAACTCCCATTAACAAGGATAACTGCACAGAAATTAATACATTTACACTGGCCTCTTTGGTTGCTATGTCAAATAAAGCCTCAGATATGAGCTAGTGTAGAATAGTGTAGATACAGTAGAATATCATAGTTGTGCTGTGCAATAATCATATTTTGGCAGCAGAGTGACCTGGAGAAACAGTGTCCAGTTACTGGAAGAAGAGGGTACAGGTTTAATGGCTTGTGACTACTTAGGCTGACGTTTCTCTGAGCAAGACGTCATCTTTGCATTATGGGATGTGAAAAATGACCCAGCGATTGACCCCCTGTGCTGAAACTCATAATCCTACTAACATCATAACACACATCCTATGAGACTTGCCTATGGTTTGCAAAATGCCTATGAAAATCTGTTATGGTGTAATGTGACAGACAAGATTTCATCCTTCAAAAAAGTGAATGTCTCAGTCGGGGGCGACTACAATTGCTGCTTACGTTTGAGGCAGCTAATTGAGGACTTGATGAGGCCCCGAAACGTTTTAACTGACTGGACGTTGGCATCAAAACCCATAAACTTTGAAATAATCCTCCTGGGGAAACAAATGTTTAAAAAAAAACATCTGGGTAACACATTCGCGTCAGAAGCTGTACAAAGTAGGAAATAGAGGAGAGAAAGTAGAGAAAACACCAAAATCTTTGCAGTGGTAAATAAAAACGCAGGGTAAACTATGACTTCCAGTCAGTGATCATCATAAGGCAAGCAACCATCAACATAAACAAAATTAAATATGTTAGTTAACTTATGCTTTTTTTCTTCATTAGAAGACCCTATCCACATATAACTTAACCAGTATATCATATATCATATAACCAGTTTGATACTATTGTATAGGTAGGTAGGTAGGTAGGTAGGTAGGTAGGTACTTTATTGATCCCTAGGGGGAAATTTCTTTGTTACAGCAGCCAGACATAGAGTAACACAGGAAATAAAGAAATAGAATAAAATATATATATATATATAATATAAATGTAAATGCCTAAAAAGGTGGGTAAATTATTCTACAAACAAACAGGTTGGTAGATTATTTTTAAGAGTGGGATTTTTTGTAAAGTCAATCTGTCAGTTGGTGTCCAGGGAAAAAAGTTGCACTGATAAAAAATGACTTTATTTTGTTCACGTGCCCACACACATAATAATTGTACCCATCCAGTGACTTGCATGTAAAGCATCAAGAGTAAACAGACCTGGGGTGTTCATTAGATAGTTATAAATGTGCATGTACTGGACAGGAGACAGCTGGAGAGGGTCAGGGTGCCACCCATCACTGAGGTTGCAGGGGGTGGATGCAGTGACACAACATGATCACCAATGAGGAGTTGCAGTTACTGGCTATATACCGGTCTGTTGTGTCCAGGCCAGTGTTTTTCCAAAGTGGGGTCCTTGAGTGGGGTCCTTCCAGAAGGGTCCCCGGAAAAATTAGCAATTATTTCACTCCCTAGAAGTTAGCACAATGACAGCATTATAAGGATAAGTCATTTGCCCATAGGTTTCACTCTACACTCTGTCAGTATCACCTCACCTACAGTATATACTACCGTTATATAATTCTCTAACACGTAATATCTAACAATAAAAATCTTCTCAAATTGAGTTCCATAGGACTAAATCTTATTAAATGGTGACCATGGTCTAATGTGCAAAAGGATTCTGTGTGATTGGACAGGAGATTTGGCTGGCTGCTCATATCTCCCCTTCTTCCTTCTAAGGTCCCCATACTCCAAAAAACAACACCTTGGAATATGTTAGAGATAGTTTCAAAATATACAAAAATTTTGGATGCTGGAACAGAAAAAAAAAATCCTCTTATTCGATGCTCACAACATACTGTATATCCTCAACTATACCACTGTCATTCTATTTTACCAAAGGTCTTTAGTGAACAAGACATTTATAATTCGGCACTTTGCGGACCGATTGCCCTACAGCACGCATTAAAACAAAAGACATTTAACGTGTGTAGCAGCTCAGCATCCACCTCACCACTAGAGCTGGTGGGAGTTTAAATGCTTCGCTCAAGGGACGCGTGTGTGGTAGCACGGTGTCTTCTTTGGGGATTTCAGCAGCCCTTCCACAAGCCAGATCAGTTCAGTTATTCTCTCCGGGAATCAGTCCAGAGGAGCTCCAGTATATCTAATTTCTGTTGTTTCCTCTTGTCTTCTGCTATGATGCAGCAGGATGTTTATAGGTATAACCAGGGATGTAGTGAAGGGTAAACCCACTAAAACTCAGGTTGCCCACAATTGTATTTTCAAAATAATTCTAAGAGAACGATCTTTAAAGGGTCTTTAAAGAAAAAAAGCATAAAATAATGCATTTCTGATTGGTGGTTGCGATGCCCTCTGATGATCACGACAGAAGGTTATAGTTTACCCACCTTTTTGTTTAGCACCGCAGCAGCAACAAATTCAGTTGATTTAAAGGGGCACATCCCAGATTTTTAGAAATTCTTTACAGTTATGCATATGGTTTAAGACAGTCCAATCAACATTTGTGAAGATGAACATTTATTTTCCAGAGCCAGAAAACAGAGAACTAAGATGCAAACTTGCGGATGTTGTCAGTCTTAGTTTTCTGATTTCGGGCTTCGTTCTGTTTCGGATGTTGTTTGTGCTCTCACATCTCCATTGTACCTTCTTTGTGGGAATAAGATATAAAAAGTTTTAAATTGTCCAACAGATTTGACTTTTAAATGAATTCAGTAACTTCTTCGAGCTTTAAAGACATGCAAGGAAGATGAAACATGAAATACATGATTTTTTCCCCCTTCTAAACAGCGCCTGGCAAAGATATATGAAGGACAACATTAAATGATATAAGTAATTGGTAAAATTCTTTGTCTTCTTCTGTTATTCTCATATAAAGAAAGTCTTCAGTTAATAAGGCATCAAATCTAAACATGGCTAAGAAATAACCCCTGTAATTATAAGAACATATAATTATATGCACTGTGTTAAAGTGGTATTTTTATATTCCCCCCAGTATGACAGTGTTTCTTTTGTGACAGTGACTTTTTCTTCATCGGGAATAAACAACAATCTGTGACAGCTTTTACATTTTTTAAAGTAGTATCTGCACTTCAGTGTCACTAATGTTTCAGGAAAACTGTTTTAAACAGGTTAGGTAGAATACTTGTCTTTATCTGTCTTGTTTTCCTTTTTGTTTCCCTTTCAGCTACACAATGACACTTGCTTTTCACTTGACCTTGAGGTAGGTGTGGAGCACCATACTCCCAGGATCAGGTGCCCGTGAAACGGATACAGCATTTATCACTGAAATGTGCTCCTGTTATAAAGAACTATCTATGCAGTGTGGGCAAAATCGTAGTGCTTGGAGCGAATGGAGTTCCAGTTGGAATTGTGCATCACTGATGATGTACGTTTGAGGCAACATTTTCATGCAATGTGCAATGTGAAGCGTTTGCATGTGTGCAATGTCGTACACACAGAGATATAGAGTGTAGGCAGACAGATGAAAAGGCATGAGGGCACGCACACTCTGTTTAACGCATGGGCATGAATCTGAAAAAGATCACCCTTCCCCCTAAAACCATACACTTTTGGTGACGTTTTAAAAAAGCATTATAATGATTTTAAACCAGTACTGTAAAGAAAACAGTATTGTAAATCATGAGATCAACGACATGTTTCACTCTAAAATTAAAAAATATTGACACTGACTGCAGGCTATGTCACATCCGTAGTTTTAAAGATTTCTGTGGCAAAGGGAGGCGCCCAGGGGGCATCCTTACCAGGTGCCTGAACCACCTCAACCAGCTCCTTTCAATATGGAGGAGCAGCGGCTCCACAACAAGGTCCTCCATGATCGGTGAGCTCCTCACCCTATCACAAAGAGTAAGGCCAGCCACCCTGTGATGAAACCTCATCTTGGCTGTTTGCATCTGCGATGTCATTCTTTTGGTCACTATACCCAAAGCTCATGGCCATAGGTGACGGTTGGAACGAAGATCGATTGTTTTATGGCTCAACTCTCTCTTCACCACCACTGTCCGATAGAACGCCTGCATTACTACCCGAGGGACCTAACCGGCGGAAAATCTTGCGATCCTTCTTACCCTGGCTTGTAAATTTCCAAATCCACAAAACACATGTACACAGGATAAGCAAATTCCCATGCCCCCTCCATTATCTGCGAGAGGGCAAAAATAAGAAAGTAATAGAAGTTAGAAGTTTCTCTAATGCAAAGGGGAAACTGTCAGATAAAAGACTACCTTGATGAAGAGGCAATTTTAACAGCATCAGAGTAGCCTGTCAAAAGTTTAGGAAGATGGTATAATGCAAACATTGCAGGCAAGGAAGAGATTCAGGGGCTGAGACAGGATGTGGTATGAGGTTTAGACTGCAAAGGCAAGTCAATGCCATGGTGTCGACAGCTCATATGTTAGGAAATTGCCCTAACAGTGCAGCATTATATGGGAAGAGGGACCCTGAGTTCCCTCTCTCTAGCCTAACAGACATATTCAAATGTCCAAAGGTAAGAAACCCTACAGATGCAGTTCAGCGAGCACAATCAGCACTTAAGACCAGCAGGGATAAAAAAGGGCAAATGCAATAAGGTCATAAAGTGCAAGCAAACCTGCATTGAACAAATCTACATTGTAAGAAATGAGGAAGTTGGTGGTGAAGTAAATATCTCATGAGGAGGAAGTGGCAAGTGTGATGTCTCTCCGTCTCAGCCCGATTTGATATGAATCTCAATTTGTCGTTATCAATTCATCACAGGATATATATCTTTGAGCGGGTCAATGATTTGATAAGATGCATTCATTTCTTATTTGATCTGATACAATTTGATTTGATTCCAAATAATAGTCTTTGACAAGAGCATTGGTGATTTTAACATGAATCTCCTCAAAAGCAAAACTCTAATGGCAGATATTTTGAACACCATATTCTCTAATTATTTGCACCCTCATTTTTAAACCAACCAGACTAATTTCATTTATTTTCTATTCTAATACACAATTTTACTAGCTCTGAGTAATGTGTAAGTATTGCATCTTCCATTTTACTGAAGATTCAATGCGAGAGTCAGACAGGAGGGAATGGAAAGATTCTCAAAGTGTAGAATGGTCAACACAAGAAATGAGGATCAACCTTTCCATAGATGCTTCGTCTTAGTAATATGCACAAAATCCTTGGATTACCCAGGCCTCCAGAAACCTGTCAGTAATTAATTAGGAAATAATTATAGAGCAAATTCATTGAATCCCACTGTTTCTAAGAAATGCAGAAATATACGTTGACAAAGAGGGCCAACATGCCTAAAAAGGCCTAGATGTTGTTCTACCCACCATTATACACACATACCATGAAATAACCCTGCATCCCCAGAGCCACCCATGTAATTATCTGCTGATAGAATCATATTGATAGGCCTCTTTGCCTCTGGCATTTGAAACGCTATGCCTTCAGACCCCACATTTCTGTGGCTATTTTTGTTTTTGGGGTTTTTGGGCTTATGTTTGCCCAATATGCTTCATTTGCTATTAAAATACTCAGAGGGCTTTGAGGATGGTAATACTCTGTGAAGGTGTTGTTGTAACCTCCTTTTAGATATAATTATAATTTTCTTATCCCTCAACTATAAAAAAAGAAGCATATTTTGAGATTTAAAGTACCCAGGATACTTGTGGAGTAGCCGTTTGATCATTAACACTGGCATTTTTATTTGAGAGCAATAACTGTACATAATGCTAATAGAATGCAACGCATTTACTATGTATTGTTTTCTACTAAAGACAGGCAGAAATTGTCAAAATACACTCTAAAATGTTCTTTAAGACCACAAAACTATCAAGAGGCAATACATAATATTCAGCGCAATTATTTCAACTGTGTAATATAACATATTGTGGATTTGTAGTTTTATTATATATTCCATACTGATATAATCAAGCATTGCCTAAATCATTTTTAGCTCTCCATTTACTCAACTCAACTCAAACTTGTCATTGCCTCATTTAATGACCAATCACCTTCTAAAACTAACCTGGGCTTGACCAATCAGGGAGGGGCTGCTGTCATCCCCCCTATCAACATCCAAATGCATTTTGCAGTGTTTTGACAGGGGAGCTCGCGGTTACTATGGCCTCGCGGTGTGTGTGTGCGCGTAAGTGCGCGCGCGCGGCTGCACTACAAGGCACAGTATTTGGCAGAGCCAGCGGCCCGTGCAAGCAGGCACTGTACATGATGATCAAGTCATACATAGATTTCTCAACCCCCGGCTATGCTTTGTTTTTAGTTATTCCTCATATTTAAATAGATTAATAAAAAACGGATGCACCTTTCTTGCTCTTCAGTCTGCCACTGCAGCACAAAGTACCTCTATGCCTTTTAATTTCTATAATGAATCAACAGCCACCAAACAGGATGCTTTGGCTACAGAGTCCATTTTATTAACCACCAAAAGGCATTTGAATGCACTGACAAGTCGCATTTACAACTTCATACCTGGGAAGTAGGAACTGAGCTTTGTTAGTTTTCATATTACTTAGAGCTATCATTGCTTTAACTTGCTGTTGCCTTTTCCTTTCATTTTATCTAAATGTGATTCCTCACTATCACTCCCCTTGTTATTTTTCATATTAATCTGAACTATCATTGGTACATCTGGATGTCAGTCGGTGTCTGTATCGTTCTGTACAGAGCACTGGTATAGAGTCCTCAACAGGAACTGCATCTGTCAATAGAGGACAGACAACTACTGAGATAGCTACATGGTGCTGGTGTTTTATTGTGATTTTGGCAGAGTCAGTTATGCTGATATTATCAATGAAAGCAGTCGTTGTCACTACTGGGAATATGCACAGATAATACGGAGTACTGTGGATATTTCGTTTCCTCGACGGATGCATAAAGGTGGGATACATTCATTACTAACTAGCAAATAGCCTGGGAGGCTATGGTAGCAGCTAACCACAGCCAGCTAGCTAGCTAACATAGCTGTACTACAGATGGGCTACAGATGGGCCTAACTATAGCCTTGACGTTAGCCAAGGGTCTACATTAGTCAACGTTATATCCGACCGATGCCATTTCTGATGAGTGGAGACATTTATACTTAAAACGTGTTGAGTTGCAGTGCTGAGTAACTACCTTGCTGCTAGGTGGGAGCTTTATTTTCAGCAAGTAAATGTTAAGTTTATAATCTGTAGTGAGTCAGGTAAACAGTTAGCCAAGCTCAATTAGCTAACATTAAGCTACCTAGTGAACTAACGCTAGCTAACCAGATTGTTGAAGGTATTTACTAATATTCAGAACAATCACCAAACGTTAGCCACTTCTGCCTTTATAAAAACTGAGTATGAAGTTGGCAATAACGTTGACATGAATTGTCTCAAGTGACAAAGCATGCATTTCAAGAATATGAGAGCTCACTGTTAAGATAGTTTAGCATTAGCCACGGCTAGCTTCGAGAGGACAACCTCTCTGATGTTAGCTTACTTTCAAACAAGCGAAAAATCAATTAAAACTATCAAAGATGGTTTTAACATTAACTGGCTGGCTAGTTGGCATTAGTTTGCTAACCTTAGATCAAGTCCTAGCCTAATTAGCTGCACCAGCCTGCTTTTCAGATGCTGTCTCAGGCTAACGTAGCTCCATAGGGTAGCATTGATTTGTCCTTGCTTGCAGCACATATCTTCATGTTGAAACTGTCAACAGCTTTGTGTTCACAATGTAAATACTCAGGGTAGTTAAACAGGTTTTTAACCATAATGCATGTAGTTAGTGGTCAATAAAAGTGTGCAAAGCTGTCGTTGTATCATGTGGATTGATTGTTTTTAACATCTAAGTTTAATGAGTGGATATTATAACTCCAACTCACTGTTTTGAGTGATTTGATTCCATTCACAAGCACAACCAAATTAAAATTTGAGTCAATGGCAGTGTCACATGCATGCACCTCTGCAGGAATTAGTCCAAATCACTCAAAACTTTGGGCAGTGGCAATATCAAATCTGTTGGCAGATGTGGCTTATAGGAAAATATTGAATGAATGCCATTGTATTTTCTATATTCATAATCTAGGTTGTCATTGTAGGAAGGGCTGTTTCACCTATGTTGCTATTTATGAATGTATGCCTAAAGAAGTTATTATAAACATTAAATTTAACCAATTATGGACTATCGCGAACATGACATCTTACTTTGCCCAGCCACAATTCAGCGATTGATTTGGAGGAACCTATGCGGCTGATGAACCTGAAATGTAGCTTAATTGTAATGTTAATTATGGGGTTTTGTAATTCAGTGCTTTTTAGGTACCAAGTGGATTACATCGCTACTACAGAGTTCAGAACAACAACTCATTCAGTTCCAACTTTTGATGCTTTATTCTTAGACAGATATGTTGCTAGAGAAATTCATTCACTCTTCTCACAGCCTGTAGCGCTATTTATGTTTCAGCTTTACTTGTGATTGGTGAAGCGTAATTTACACCCAATGCTATTAGCTTTTCATTTACCAGACACAACACATTTGACTTCATCGGTGTTGTTTTTCAACTTCACAGAATTCCCAGAAAGCAACGTCACGAGTACTTATGACTTTCTCAGTATTAGATATGCTGACATGCTAATGTTAACTATATTTACAATTAAACATGAATACACAACTAAACATGTATTATGGATTATCAACATTTTTGTTTATGCAATTAATAGTATAATACTGGTACATTGCCCGCTGTAGTTGAAAATAGTCTAGTGCAGTAAAACAATTTTGTTCCTCAAAACATAAAGACTAATAATCATGATTAATAATTGGAATCACAAAATCTACAAAATAATAGATGTTACCCATAACTGTGCAGCCCCACTTCCTTGCTGCCATTTGCTAATCAGACAAAGGTGCTAAAATTGTTAGCTAACAACAAGATGTTAACGTTAGCATCGTCTTGCATAATCTACCTTTTTTTCCGACAGGCAAGATCCACTTGACATGACCATAAGTCATGTTATACTTCAGCCAACACTGGTCTAGCCCCATTCACCCCCTGATGTATGTTCCCCTTAGCCCTTAGCTCTACCTTACGCTGGTGGTGGGAGATTAGGTTATATGTTTGACTTAAGTATGTCTTTCCAATATAATATATCATGTAATTTTATGGTGACTTAAACTTGTGACGCCTACATTGTTTACAGTGAGTTATACAGTTTTAATAACAATGTCTTATTGCCAGCCTGCACCATGTAATGACTCTTAACTCTTCCCAAACAGGCAAACACACATTTCCTATCATGGCGCAGAGAAAATAACCCAGACAAGAAGCTCTCCACTTCTCATCAACCCACTGATTAAACACTTTCACAGAGAAAGTAAAAGGGAGGAAGAGAGGGAGAGACGGAGGGGGAGATTGTCATTGTCAGAGGAGGAGGAATAAACAAGTAGACAGGAAAGAGGGTGGGACGACAACAAAAACCCTCGAAAGCTAAAAAACCTAGCCTTGAAAACGAAATGGCTTTCTTGGACAACCCGGCCATTATTTTGGCCCACATCCGCCAGTCTCATGTGACCAGTGATGACACGGGCATGTGCGAGATGGTACTAATCGACCAGGACGTGGATCTGGAGAAGTGCCAGCTGGCTTTGGTGCCTGGCAGCAGCTGTGGGTCAATGGGGTCGGGCTCCCTGAGCGAGGGGGGCAGCAGCATAGGGGACAATCATGGCTGTGACCTCTCCCAGTCCATGGACATCACCTCAAGCTGGGACTTTGGCATCCGCCGACGCTCCAACACAGGTAGGCTAGTCCGTTGGGTCTAGCTGGTTGCAGGACAAGCTTTCTAGTCTACTCTCCTTCCATGCTGGAAGGGGGGGGGACCAGATAGAAAGCATGTCCTGCTGTTGTTTGTGGGGGTTCATGTGTCAAATCTGGGTCAGTGGTTTAGCGAGGCGTAAGGGAAATTGTGTGGTCTTGGAGGATGCAGCAGCAACACCACAGCTTGTTGCTGCACAGGTGGAAAGCATGGGTTTAGATCGGAATTCACTTTCTGAATGTCATTACTGTCTATGAGGTTACACCAGCTCAGATCACATGAACAGTGATTAATGCCAATTCCAATGTATGCCAATGCATTTTTCAAATCAAGCAAGTAGAGGTGCACCGATAGTATCTGTAGTATCAGAATCAGTGCTGATCCAATTCCCTTTAATGAGCCACGCTACGGCGCAATAAAATACTTTTGCAGTGCAAGGAAAAATGTTTGCAGTGTTGCGATTCTTTGATCTCAGTAAAGCAATGTTCCAGTTGTGCAAAGCTAAGGTGTCTGGCATTGTTGACAGTAGTGGAGAGCTGGAGCAGCTCCCTCAAAGCAGACAGAGATAGCCAGTCAGAATAATACCAGTGACTGCCTTGAAGAAATAAGAATACAATTTGGCACTGACACTTTTGGAAAAAACAATAATTACACAATGCTGGTATGTATGAGTCCCCCTGAAATATATTCACTTAGGGTCTTTGTATTACTCAAAAAACTGCAACACATGCTCATCAATATGTGTTGTTTTTTTCCTGACATTTTTTATTCTGGCCGCTTTGATACTGGTAGGAGAACCAGGATGGAAATGTCGCTGTTTCTGACAAAGAATATTCTTCTCATTACATTACATTACAGTCAATTAGCAGACGCTTTTATCCCAAGCGACTTACAATAAGTGCATTCAACATAGGTAGGCAAGAGAACTACTAGTCACCAGAAATCGTAAGTGCATCTCCTCCCCAAACAAGCATCTAAGAGCATAACCAGTGCTAAAGTAAAAGTGCATTATATATATATATTTTAATATAAACAAAGCAAATAAGTGAGAGGAAGTAAGAGGAAGGGTTAGGGTAGTATTGTAGTATTCTCATTTTTTGTTATTCTAATTTTCTTTTATTTCATTGAGGATTGTTACACAGTGCATATCTTGATCAAATTAAGCACTTGTTCTTGTAATTGTTTATAATAGGCAGATACTAAGTGTAGTAAAGTGGAGGAAATGTTAATTGAGTGGTACTCGTATTGGCTGATCTACTAAATAAAGTACTCATATCAGTTCTGAAAAATTTGTATCGGTGCAGCTCTACAAGCAATCACTGCCACTAGAAAGGTTTAAAGTCAGTGGCTGTGGCAAAGGTGTGGGGCAGAAACTCCTTGGTGCTCTCTGTTCCTGCACTTAATTTTCAGTGACAGTGGCCAACAACCAGCAAACCAGGTTCCATTCATCTATGCAGAGGAGCAAAGTGGGGCAGGGGATGGTGAGAGTGGTGAAAACAATTCAGCTACACTCTGCTAAAAAAAGTTGGCGGGAAGTACAATTTTGTTGGAAGAGTGACCATCAATGAAGAAACTACTTCTCTTTAACTAAATGTTATTGAAGAAAGAGACTTAAGTAATCCTGAAATCCAATGCTTTTAACACTTAAAGTGCCATAGGGCTATGTTAAAACTTACTCCTTACTCCTCTTACTCCAATTACTCCAACGTTGCAAGCCAAAGTTCTTAATCTTCCTCAACTTTTTTATTTTTATTTTTTTTACAAAAGGTGGTGTGTCTTTCATGTAGTCTGCCTTCACATAATGTTCTTGCAGAGACATCAGGCCCAACTCATGCACAAAATAAATGCAAGGAGGTCTGTGAAGTGAAATTGCCGCAGTGTAATCAATACTTTTATTAGGCTACTTGGTTCTGTAAGGAACAAATGGAAACCCCAGCTATTCTATGTTGGGCGCAGAAGACATTGTCATCATTTGGCCTCAATGGAAGATTGAGGCAGTTGAGGAGATTGTTCCAGTCTCTCGTGCTTTCTTGCTTTGGCCAATGCTGCTATCAAACATTAAAGAGCACAGGAAACATCAAAGGATGTTAACATGGTTAAAGTAATGGACCTTGACTGGATAATGACACGCTAGCAACAAGTGTAGAATAATTGGGCTGACTGGCACTGCTCAGTAGAGCGACTTAAAAAAAAAAACAAGTGATAAGCTACAAGGGGAAAATGTGATTGTGACTGTAGAGAAGATACAACCAAAAAGTCCATCCCATATTGGCCCATTTCACAGAGCATTGCCCTTAATAACTAGAATTTACTGTAGTCAACACGTTTATCACACCAAATGATATGATTTATTCTCAGCTTGCTATCTCATGGAGCCTTCTTTGTACAAAGGATGGCTGTAGTAAAAAAAAAAAAAAAGGTAATGTTAATTAACATGAACAATTAAAGCAGGTTAATTGTTTTGGTTCTCTATCAGACCCAAACAGCAAGACTCAATCATGTGGAGTAATGATAGCCAATGCTACTTTGGCTGAATGAATGAAGCAGAATGACTGTATTGAAAACCAATGGCAACCAAGGGCATTCACACCTCTAACCAATTGGATCTTTTTGTGCATCAGCGTCGGACTAACTGCAGCTGTACTGATCTCATGTGCTAGGAGGGTAGACCACAGGCATGCTGCAACATCCAGGCTTCTCATAATGCATATGTCTTTTATTTTGGCAGGCCACCTAGGTAAATTAAACCAATTAACTAATCTAGGACTTTCATCGACTTCTGTTGGTGACGACGGAATTGCAGTGACATTGACACGGATTTAATTGACAAAAATAATAGTCACATTTTCAAAATAGAAATTGTAAGCTAGCTAAGTGGAGATATATTGTCATAATGTGCTATGGAACAGTAAAAGTCTTTACCTAATGTACCTTTAACGGCTGCCCAAGCAAATTCTTGTTTTCAGTTTATTTCACGTGATGCGGTGCGCTGAGCAGGTGTGCAAAACTGCCGTTTCCCATTGATGCAGTTTACATAAAACAAGAAAAAAAAAGAATGCTGTCAAGCACTGAAGCACGTACAACTGCCATAATTCACCGCACCTATGACTCATGGTATTGTACAGTCTGTGCTCCTTTTCAGTCAAGCAAACAACATTTTGCTTGTTTATTTGCAACAGGCTATTTAAGTGTTCATACAGCAGCTGATTCTCTCCCTGATGTCATTTACACCATTGGGGCAAAAAAACACACCGGATGCATCAGATGAATGTTTTTTGCAAATGGGCCAGTTGTTTTCAATGGCTCAGTGCACATTTTAAGTGTCAAGTGGTGTGTCAAATGAACGTGACGCATCTGCTCTCGGTCCTATTTCGCAGCATCGACAGAGGACCGGGTGTTTTTCATGCGGTTTCTAGAGCCACAGTGACCATTGACCTATTTCGAGGCAGGCAATAGAACTTGTTTTATGTCACTCTAAAGAAAATATGATCACGTTACGCATGGAGGTAGTAAAATACAGGTGCCTATGTATGTGATGTTTGTTTTTTTCCCCCTCTATTTTATCTCTTCTTGCATAAATATCAGTTCAGTTTCCTGGTGCCGTAATACGGTAATGGCTTGCCTGTCAAACATGCATGAGCACGTAGGATAGTTGTATGCTAGTTGCGTCAATGAATGACACAGTGGGCATGAACAGTACCTGCAGTCAAAGACCTTTTTTTTTTGCCCCCAAAAGGCCAGTCTTGTATGCTGGTGGTAGTAACTGTCTGGTTCTACCTTCATTTGCCGCTTGCCTTACATCATTTTTGAAGTTCACTCCTAAAACGTCATCACAATGCTTTGTTTTATAGAAGCCTACAGAACAGCAAAGGTGGACCTAACTGTAGCCATGATATCGCTGTTAACACAATAGTACACTTGCTTCACAAAGCTTTTGAATGAAGCAACATTTAAATACCATTCTATTAGTGATCATTTTGATATTTTATATATATGATATTATCATGAAGCAGTTGTCAATTGGTACTTTCCCCTATACCTGTATATTTTTATGTGATCCCCCAAATACAATTATCTATCCACTCCGGCGTTAGATTCAACATGGCCATCTGACGTACTGTAACTACTAAGCGGCCAGAGCCCGCTTTACAGACAGTGTATGTTGCCTATTGGAGTTAATGCAGTTCACAATGAAGTGAGCCTTACAGGCATGTCAGTTAAAGTCCTCTTGATATACTACATTTTGGTTTGCCATAAGTCACTGAACGTATCAGTAGTGCAACATCAGGAACAGTCCTGTTCCTGATCTCGTGTTTCATGGTTTTAGCAAAAATGAAATGTTTTCTTCTTCTTCTCTTCTTGTGTCTCCACTGTGCCATCAAGTTAGTTAGCTAGTTAGTTAGTAAAACCATTCAGCTCTATTTGTTTGGGCTGCTCAACATTAAATGCATAAAAAAACTACGTCTATATTACTTTAAATTTGAGGCTTTGTTTCCCTTAAATTCCAGAAAATGTGTTTAAAAATGAGATTTTGAATTTCTACTTTTTTTTTTAACTCTTTTTTTTTTTTGAGATAGCTGGAAAATTGAAAGCAATGAGGCGGAGGGGAAGCTCTGGCAGAACTGATCCTATAGGCCAGGAAGGGCACCATGTTGCTCCAAAGACGGGGGTGTTAAGCGCTACATTATCTCTCACATTTATAATTACCTGTTGTGCAGCCAGGACTGAACAAGAGTCATGAGAGAGACGAGATGAGAGGAAAGAGCAAGGACAGGAGAAGAGAGACAGTAAAGGGAGAGAAAAACAGACAGCCACAGCAGGAGATAAGGTGATGTGCACATATTGTATATCATATACAGCCTTTAAACTTAGTATTAGTTTATTTTCAAAAGAGAGCAGAGGATAGAGACAGAGAGATGAGCGGAGCAGAGAAATAAGAGGAGGCAAGAGAAGAATTCAGAAGGGAGGAGAGAAGAGAGAGACAGGAACCGATAAGACAGACAGCACACTGTAATATATCACAGCCTGTCCAGACGGCTGTTCATAGTGTTTAGACATGTATGCTCACGTGTCAAAGTGCACCAGATTGATGCGTTTTGCTATTGGAGTTTTAAAAAACTTTCTCCCAGTGCCAAATCAATATCACATACTCCACGAGACATAGCTTAGCCTAAAAGTTGCTATGGTATAATATAAATGCTACAATATATTTCTAATATTTTAGGTAATTTCAATTATTTTGACAATAAAATGTCATGGTGAGGAATTAAACTCACAATCTTGTTATGAGTGAAAAGTGCACTGAATTATTTCGGTCCTCTGGGATTTCACAGTCTGATGAAATAACGATCTTGACAAGGGAAGCTTTTCAGTCACTTCTTTTCCGTGCGTAGGCGAGGCTACGTGCCGTCATTTTATTTTATTATTTTATTTCTTTAGTTGCAAATTAACCCCCTGCCCTTTCTAAACAGTGTTTCCTTCTACTACAATAGTTCTTGATTTAAAGAGATGGAACATTTGTTGTGTGCAATAAAGCCAGCAAATCAAGTTGCTTTGCTTGTGATTTGTTTATCGAGGAAATTTTGCCACAAGTATTGGTGCATCCTGTGCTTCATTTTCAAGGACAAAGTTCGGCAGAACACAGGTTTTCTGGGAAACCCAGATTTAGTCTAAAGGTTTGGTGTCCTAATCAGCATAAAATCATCAAATCAATCACCAAATGCTGTGTTTCATTCGGGATGTGCTTTGTACATGAAGAGTGGCATTTCAAAGGTGAGCAGGGTGAAGTGCGTTTGAATGACAGGAGTGTGAAACTTTTACGAGCCACATGCCTGGGTCTTTTATTTTGATAGAAAATTTGGTGTTTGGTGGTAGAGGGAGTCCAAAGGTAGGTATCATTTCATGGGCTTATCTCCTTTTGGCTCCCTTGGCTCTTGTACTACGTTTGGGGGACTTCTGGTCGTGGTTTTGGGTTATGGGTCAAAAGGTTGGAAGTCTTTTGAGTGTTGTTTCACCGAGAATTGACCTGTAGCGGCTGTTTCATCAGGACTACAACAGGACAGGCACGAGAAACCTGGGGTTGCCGGTAAGATATGATGGGCAAGCAAGAAAACCATGTCCTCCAAGTTCACTTTGCATCATATATGAAACTTTTATGTGTAACTGATTTTTGAAGTATGAAGTATGTCATTTCATGTTGACCTTTGTCTGCGTGTACCTGTTTGTGTGTGTGATTGGGTCATGTCAGTCAATTGTGTGTAAACTGCGATAATCTTGACACACAGCAGCAAGTGTTTATTTGACCTTTCCAGTGGTACTTTAGCAGATCTCACATTTTGTGTAGATGTTATTTACCTACAGCGTTTCCAGCTGGCACTTTCACTTGTGAATTGTTTCCTGCAAATAAACTTATTTTTCTCTTCTTCTTGCTCTCATAAGCTGTTTGGAAAAAAGTCAACAATTTACTGGCCAATGTATTTTACCTAATGTTCATGTTTTTTGTTTTCATTTTTCATCACTCATCATATACAAGTCACTATACATGTGTTGTTTAGAAACGTTACCATTGTAAAAGAAAATTAAAGCTTTTTTTTTCCTTTTTCAGCCCAAAGACTTGAAAGGCTAAGGAAAGAACGCCAGAACCAAATCAAATGCAAAAACATTCAGTGGAAGGAGAGATCGTCATCGCAATCAGGTAGCATTCCTTGCCAATTTTTCCCACATGCATTAATAAAAACACTAGAACCTGTATGTATAGCCCGCCACTACTTTTCTAAGACAACTCCTTGTTTCACTATTCTTTTGTGAAGAGAGGGAGATTTCAGAACCACTGGGTAAATAAATGTTATTAGTTAACTTTGTGCTAACACTAACTATGCTTTTCTATGAGCAGATGTAAGTGTTTAGTAGCAAATCAAAAGATAGTGTTGGTGACAGTATATGAGAATCATTTGAACATATGAGTTCTTCATTAATCTCAATCAGATGAACATTAAATATATCATTAAATATAACTTAATATAATTAAATATAACAATAGATAGATTGGAGCAACATGCTTCTAGGCTTCATCGGGGTTCGCTCAGCAACAATCCATAGGCTACAGGTGTTGAAATATGTTGATAAGACTTTTCAAACATAATATGTATGTTTCTAACTCATTTCATTTCATTTTTAAAAGGTATTTTTAAAAAAAGTTTTTTAATTAAAAAACAAATCTCAACATATCTCAAGAATCTGAATAATCAAATTTCTAAATGAAACTGAAAAAAATTAATGAAACTTTAAAATGACTAAGAGCACATATTGGAACAATACTTGGGATGGTTTTGTCACTAATTCAAAATGACTTGCAATGCAATTTGTTTGCAATTTGCAGTTATGGCAGAATAAGGGAAACTGTCAGTGCCTTGATATTTCAACATTTGGCAGACTTTATCAGAACAAATTAACTTATTGATGATAATAAACAAGTGTTTGCTACATATTGTTTTTGTCCTCATGCTTCATCCTCCTCAGTGGAGGACCTCGGGTCTCTGTTTGAAAAGCGGGACTACAAAGATAGGCCACGGTCCACAGGTACCAAATCTACCCTTTCCCTTCGGCTGGAGCAGTGTCCCCAGCAGCTAAACAACCCCTTCAACGAATACTCCAAATTTGATGGCAAGGTGAGTTATTCCACACTTTGTTCTACTTGTTAATTTGGTCTGCATTTCAAAGGTGAAGCAAACAATTTTCACTTTACACCACTCTTCTTAAGATTCTATTCATATGATAGTCTTAATGAAGTAATCTATATTGCAGTTTTAAAGCAGCTCCTCTTCACAGGCAACATTTGCAGGGACCTTCTTTCTGTCATTTTGCCATCAGCCTTGCAGAGAAAAGAGCAGACTGCTAGAATTGTGTGTAGACTAAATGTCACAGGGAATTGTTCTGGTCTTTTACAAGGATTTGAGGCAAAGAGCGAAGGTCATGGCAAAGTGCCTTAGCAGCTCCTAAACAATGTCTTTGGCTCAGATTAAACACATACTTTTTGAATCATGCCAAGGAATGTCTCTGCTGGAGACACAGAGCTAGCCTGGGCCCCTGTTACAAGAATAATATTGCCATTATAGATTCTGTAAAGACTCCCACCTCCTTTACCTTGTTTCAGCCTATAGAACCAGTATGTCAATATACACCGATCAGCCACAACATTAAAACCATTGACAGGTGAAGTGAATAACATCGATTATCTTGTTACAATGGCACCTGTCAAGGGGTGGGATATATTGGGAAGCAAGTGAACAGTCAGTTTTTGAAGTTGATTTGTTGGAAGCAGGAAAAATGGGCAAGCGTAAGGATCTGAGCGACTTTGACAAGGGTCAAATTGTGATGGCTAGACGACTGGGTCAGAGCATCTCCAAAACGGCAGGTCTTGTGGGGTGTTCCCGGTATGTTGGTTGGATGGTTAGGATCTACCAAAAGTGGTCCAAGGAAGGACAACCGGTGAAGCGGCGACAGGGTCATCGGTCAACTGGACCATGGAGCAATGGAAGAAGGCCTGGTCTGATGAATCACATTTTCCTTTACATCACGTGGACGGCCGGTTGCGTGTGCATCGTTTACCTGGAGAAGAGATGGCACCAGGATGCACTATGGGAAGAAGGCAAGCCGGCGGAGGCAGTGTGATGCTCTGGGCAATGTTCTGCTGGGAAACAGCAGAAGCATAATCTGTTTTTAAAAAAAAAAAAAAAAATTTAAAAAAAAGGGAATGTGTTTAGCAAACTGTGTCTTCTCTTAAGACACAAGTGAAATAATTTTGTATTAACTTTTATTCAACTGATAACATGTTTCTGTTCCCATTTTGTTGTAGTAGTAAGTTAGTTGATGGGAATTCTACATGGTTTCAGAGTTTAGCTGAGTCTGCATCAACAAGCTGTTGGTATTAATTGGGCCAGTTAGTGCATATCTTCCCTTTATTATAGCTAGTTGTTGATGTGTTGGTTTTATTACTTTTAATTTTACAGCACATTAACTTTTAACTTTATACACATATTTACAGGAATCACTAGATTATCAATCACTAGAGATAGATTTAAAGGTTGTGTTAGCACAGTATTACTATGCATGGACCCAAAATCCCCAAATTCTGGTAATTGTCATTATATTTCTTCAGACTCAAAGTTGAGACGGGCTGCTGTAACAGCTTGTGGGCGAGGTTTGCGCTGTAAGAGTCAAGAGAGCACTTTATGTGGTTGACATTCATTTGGATGAAGCCTGTGCCATGTGTGAAGGCCAAGGGATATCGCTGGCAGAAGATTCATTGTGTCAGTTTGGTTTAAGATTAAAGTAATGAGAGAAAGAGACATTGTGCACAAGCAGAGGTTTACATAGAAGCCTCGCCACACTTGCCTCTGACAGCAGTTTAAAAAGTGCAGTCGCCATAATTGAATCTCACTGGGAGGCCACATCGGGGCGGAAGGCACTGATCAAATTAAAGTGCATTTTAAGATAAATGTGCAGACAGGTGAAGCACAGAGTGATGGCATCCCCCTCCTTCTCTATTTTCTTTCTTCCTTTCTTGGCCTTTCCTGGAGGATTTCTTCCTAGAAATGTTCACTCGAGTAAATTTGTCTATGAATGGTTTCTCCCAACTGTATCCATTATTTAATTACTTATTCACTGCCCTGGAGTTCTACTACAGTTGCGAATGATTTAGGTTTTTGTTCACGTCCCAGTTTCTTCATCCTCTAAGAAATGATTACTCAAAGGAACGAGACCGAGAAAGACTGACAAATTAAAGCTGTATTTTCAGTGAAATCATTGCACACATTGTTAAATTCAGAATGATTGTTCTCCGTTTAATCCTGTCTCATTGAAGTGTCATAATAATGGCTTGTTACATGATGCTGGGTTTCCCTACTAGAATTGTCCCTCTCTACGATAATTAGACATTGAAACAAATGTGAGCGTTGCTAATCGTATTTATGTACCGCTCACAATTGAGATCCAATGTAGCTCCTTTCACGCCATTTATCTGGAAATACAATGCATACTGATACAAGTGTGCATCTTTCTTATTATGGCATTGTTTTTATTGAAGGGGTTGGGTCACATGGGGAAATTTATCCAATCACTACTTAAGTGCACTGATGCGCTCCTGAATGAAGGGATGGAATTACCCTACTGTTAGGATCACTGGCAGTATGGCTGCAAAATGACAATCCTATACAATCCTATTCAGTGAATTAAGTCATATCTCTACAGTACATATTCATTCATTCATTGGATTGATGTGCTAATTTCGCTTCTAGTATAAACCAGACTTGCTCCATCCCATCATGCACTTTTCCTTCACAAGTCCTCTCCTAGCCAGCGTGTCCATGCCAAAAATAACCTTTCCGCCAACGAGGAATATAGAAATAGCGACCACCCCGAAGCCCTTCTGCAACACTGGGTTGATTGGAATTTATCCATAGCGCAAACAGCAGGAGCATGTAGGGAAGACCCCACAGAGCTGTAAAAGAGCACTTAAGACTGTCACTTTCAAAGGAGGGGTCTTAAGTAGCTGTTGCCTCCATGTTGTTGTCTTCCTGTGGGAGGCTACATTGTGAGAAGGCACCAAATGAATGAATCACTAGTCAGATGGAGGAATTTATCCACCCAAGAGTTCTGACACAAAACTGAATGACCGGTGTGGTTAAGCTACCGTTAGGACCCTTGGTGAATGTTTCAAAGTTTACTAGCGATATTATTGAAGTGTGTTAGGGACTGTGGATCAATATCCGTATCATACACGCTATAAGACACTGTTGATCAGATTTTGACTACCCTTAGGGGAATGATGCATCTCACCACATCAAAACAAGGTGACATATTTCTTAATGATTGGCCCTGAGAGGGACTGCTTCATTTGTGTGTGGGGGGGGGGGGATCAAGGCCTTATGGTGTTGCTACACAATACAGTTCTTTATATGGCATTGCCAGGAGTACCAAGAGAAAAAGGATATGCTTTCTGGATTGAAAATGGGTACATTTTCTAGAAATATTACTGGAAATAATACCTACCGATTTAGGTTTTGGGACTTGCACTAGCACTGTTAGTGTGTCGTTAGGACTGAGACAGTTTTTTCTTTGTTGCCATGTTTTATAATTGTTTGTATTTGTTGCTACCACCCAGTTTCATCATCATCATCATCATCATATTGTGAAGTTGATTTATAAAAGCACAGTGTGGCAGAAAATATACTACCAAATATGCCAGGTGAAAACTATCTTGGTTGCTCTGTCGTGTCTTGAATACACACCGGTGTGGATAATCAGGAGTAAATATGCACCACTTGATGAGCATAATAATTTCATTGGTTTGTCGCCCGCACCACCGCTCAGAATAGGCCAATGGTAATTGACTTCATCACGACAGTCACTGCCGTAGTGAATTTATGAAGCAGTTCTAATTAACAGGCCACACATTTTGTACTAGGGTATGCAGTTAAGGTTGTATTTTATGAATAAGTGCTCATGCGTTGCACACACAAAAAAAACAAGCATCTCTAGTTCAGATTAAAGACTTTGTGATTATCACCTACTGACTATTTGTTGGTGCATATGATTGTAAATGTACAATGATTGCGGTGGCTTGTTAGTACTAAAGGAACATCTTATCTAGTAAGTATCAGTTGGCATGCTTACCCTGTAGTGGTGTAAGCATCCACAACGCAGCCCGGTTGTTGGAGAATTGACAGTGTTAGATATAAATGATCCCGACGTGACAGTAATTAACTAGGGAGAAGGGCTACTGAAATGTTAAGTCGACCTCATATTACTCATTTTTAAAGTTCTGAATTTCTCCCAACCTAACTTTAGAAATCCTCTGTTGATTCTGAAAGACTTGGTTTGTCATCTTAGTCATTTTAGCACACATAGATAGTTAAATACAATTACCTTTGGATGCTTGCCAGACATCAAACTTTTTTGAGGACTCTGTCATCTTTGGAAGCGACAGCTATTTCCAGATGCTAGTCCAACAGTTCTGTCAGTCCTTGCTTGAATTCAGTCCTTGCTTGATTTCATCTCAACGGAGCATTGTGCTTCTGTGACCTGCAAAAATGTAACCCATGGCAAACAGACAGAACCAACAAACAAAATAATCAGGATGACAAGCAGAGACAACTGAATTGGACAAATGACAACACGGTGGAAAACGGTAAAACAAGAAAATACATATGACAATTAAGCGTCCCTTGAGTATTTCAGAAATGCCACCATGGCTGAGGAAAGACTGAAGGTTTTTATTTTATTTTTGACCATATCTTCTCAAATTGTCTGCATTGCAACTTGCATTATTCTTGACTTGTTTTATTCTATCCCTAATTTTTTGTTCTTCGTTGTCAGCTACTGTTGAGAAGCAAGAAAGATGACATCTTTGCCTTGTGTTCTGTCTTTTCCTCCTTCCTTTGAAACATGGGTAAAAAAAAAAAATCTCCTGGGGCCAAATTAATTTCTAGACCTTGGCTTATTGAACCATGCTGCTGCCATGTATTAAATTTAGCCCTAGGTCCTCCTCACACCTCGGACCCCTACCTGGTCTTGAGCATCACAAATAGCTTTCCCATTTTGTTCATTGTGTGCATCATTTCTAGGTTTGTGCCATAGACTTGTTTCCCTTTTAGTTATCATTCCTGCCTTTTCCTTCTATACTTCTTCTAAGCTAAAACTCCAATGATTTTAAGCTCTTGTATACATATTACATTACATTACAGTCATTTAGCAGACGCTTTTATCCAAAGCGACTTACAATAAGTGCATTCAACATAGGTAGGCAAGAAAACTACTAGTCACCAGAAATCGTAAGTGCATTTCCTTCCTAAACAAGCAACTAAGAGCAGAACTAGTGTTAAGGTAAGAGTGCAATAAGTTAGCAACCTACTTTATCTTAAACAAATGAGACAAATAAGAGAATCAAATAAACAAGAGCTAAGACAAATAAGTGAACCAAATAAGCAAGAGCTAAGACAAATAAGTGTATCAAATGAACAAGAGCCAGTAAACAAGAGCTCAGACACATAGTTGACGACAAATAGGCATGGCTAAGGGGAAGGGTCAGGGTAGTGTTTCCTGAAGCTATATGAGCTACTAATGACACAAAGGCAGAATTAAAAGGAACCAAGGTATTTGCTAGTAGTCCAAATGATGCACACAACTGACTTTGACCATTGTGTTCCATTGTGTTCTATATAGATAAATACATCTAAAGATAGCATCTTGGTCCTAGCTTTTTCAGAGCCCTAAACATTAACAAGTGGGTGGAAGATGGTGTGTTCTGTACTTTCAATGGCATCTAAATTACTCTTCTTTCTTGCATTGCAACAATTCCTAACCAGTAATAATGTACTCAAGAATAATAATATGGTAATGGACACTCTGACAACATAACCACAGGCAAACTTGGAAGAAACTATAAAAATACTTTCCCTCGCTTTATCACTGTCTTCCCTCATCTGTTCCCTTCCACCCTCAGGGCCACATCGGTACAACTGCCACCAAAAAGATAGACGTCTACCTCTCAATGCAGATGGCTCAGGAGAAACTGCACCCGATGATGGTGGTGACTATTGCCAATGCCCGTGTCCATGACCTCATTGGGCTCATCTGCTGGCAGTACACCAGCGAGGGACGCGAACCCAAACTCAAGTGAGTACACGCACATGCATGCACCTAGAAATTGGCTTTGTAATTTCATCTTTCGGTGATCTTCTTACGACAGAATGGTAAGTTGATCAAAGCTTGTTTGCCAAAAAAATTGTGAAACTTGATTCCCCTGATGACGAGAGGAAACCTTTTGTTTTTACTCTTGGAAGTGGCGCCCTTGCTTAGAGCACATTCCCCTTCCTATTGTGCTCATCTTCTTACTTCACGTCCTCTCTTGACCACCCACATTCCCACACAGCGGTTTATCTTATGCCACCTTGGTAAAAGAGTCACCACAGCTCACTCTTTCCATTGCACAAGAATGCAACTCCTTGGTTCTGGATGCAGCAGCAGGATTTACTACAGTCGGCCTTGAAGTAGATAAAGTTCAGGGAGACAAAAAGACAAAAGAACACAGAGAAGAGAGAAAGGGAGGTCTTCAAATACAGGGATGATAAAACAACCAGTGAGTGGCAGAGGACAGTTGGGAAGAAGAAGCAGGACCCGGGCCGCATAGCAATGAGGAGGCACAATTCCTCGGAGTACCTTAACACGCATGAAGAGAGGAGAACTAGGTACTGGTAGGAGGTGAAGAGCAACCGCTAATACAGAAGAAATCACATATTCACAAAATGTTGTTTGTTCCTCAGGTGCAGCCCGAAGCCAGCTTTCGTGGCCCGAAGCCATGCTTGTTTCTGTTACATCTGTGGCAAAAGCGAGTCAAGCGCCTGCAGTCAGCTCCACTAGTCAAACACTTGTGTCAAGCTAGTAGTCAGTTCTGCCAAGCAAAAAGTAACGTGTTAACAATAGAATCAGTTGCCAGGGACAACTTCTGAATTTGAGTCTACTGCCTGATTTTGAAACAGATAATTTAATTGAGACAATTAAAACCTAAAATCCCAAATGGCACCAACAGTACATAAGAGCTGAATTTTATGGATTAAGTGAAAGGGATTATCTAATTTGTATTTTTACCAACATTAGATTTGCATAAGTGTGTTTTGGATCTGGCCACTACTTGAATATTTTCTCCACTTAGCTTGACCAGGCTCCAAAGATACACCCCCACCCTGGCCCCCTGGGAACTAAGCGACAAACCAAATCGGTATAAATCAGGAGACCTTTGACCCTGTTAGCTAAGGTGGCTCTTCTCCCCCCAGGGACACCCCTAGGGGCCCGCTGGTAATGGAGCAGATGAATGGTAGACTTGTAAGGGTCCAAGGGTGGGATGGAAAGGACTGGGGTCTGAATGATCATGTGAGCAGTGGGTGGAAGACATGACTAGAGGATATCAAAACTCAGAGCAAATGTAAAGGCTTGTGCCACATAAACATTTGCCTTCAGAACAATAGTGCAATGAAGATGAAGGCTATAGAGTGAGGGGGAAATGGAGATAAATAATTGTAGCTGTAATTATTTCACTAAAAACAGTTGCAGTATAGCATTGTTTGGAATGAGCAGCCCCCAAAAAAGTGCACCACCTTCACGTAATATGCTTGCAGGGACAGCAGGCTCGACTCCTTCTGCAATAAAACAAAAATTGTAAGGATACTAAATAGTTTTTTGTATGTGCAACATGGGCATGTTGACACAAATCAAGGAGAGGCCTGAGAAACCTTGTGAAAGGACAACTATGAAGTACAACATAATAAGAGGGGACATAGCGAGTGTATGGATGAATTGGAATCCCCAACATTTCACTAAGCGAGCTGCACAGTTCACTAAGATGAAGATTTCTTATTTTATTTTAGAAATATTTAATCTCATTTATCTTGCTTATTGCTTGTACTTGCATGTTACATGTGCAAACTATTGGAACGTTATTCCTTCACAAAAAACATCAGTCTAGAAATAGAAGCACTTATCTAAAAACATCTAGCTTCTATCTTCTTGTGCTTTTATTTTTTCCAGTGTGCTGAAACCAACTTCTTTCTGTCCTTTTCAGTGCTCCCCTCTCTAAAATACACATAGTGTAAATTGAATAGCTATAGTTGTTTTATGTCGGTCATTGTTACAGACCAAAGCTGGGGTCAGTTGTAACCCCTTGTGCGATTTTCTTAAAAGCCACTGTGTAAGCCACCAAAAGCAAGAAAGGGTGAGGGAAAGGGAGCTCATTGTTTTGGGCTGTAGTCAATCTGATATAAATAAATCTTGTATGCACAATTAGTATCCTCTCATTTGTTATGAGCTAAATTGAATAACTGGAAAATATTATATGATATTTCATATCATACATTACTCAGGTGTCATGGTTACGTTGTACCTATGATTTTTGAGAAATATTTTCCTACACAAATTATTCTAAGTTTAATAACACCTCCCCCCAACACATTGCAAATTTTCTAGGTGAAAATTGGGCTCTAATTTAGATTAATTTATTGGAACCTGAAAGTTCATCCTATTTACTTTTTATATCGGAGTGAAAAGGTGATAATTGAATTTTTTTTCTAAAGCCTTAACTAGACACAATGTCCCCCTTAATTGAACCACAGATTCCATACTACACCTATATTTTCTAAAGCACAGTCCGTTCTGCACATTATAGTCCCATTGAAATTTTATGAGGGCACCTGATATTACCTTTTTTGGGCAAAACAAATCAGCATCACAAATATTTTGAACGGAAAATATTGGTAAAAGTCCAAAACTACCACCCAAATATGAAGCCTGAGTAACACATGAGACAAATATTTTTTCAGTAATCTAATGTAGCTGAAATTCAATAATGGGAGTCTATATTTTAGGATTTTTTTTGTTTGAAATGTGTACCTTCACATACATTGCTGGAAATGTTCTTTTCACTTTGAATAGAATTAGAATAGTATGCTCTGTTTAGATCTCAGACAAAAAATCCACATAATTCCATTTTAAAACTATTTGGTAGCAAAACAAAAATTCACTTCACTTTTCAACATATTACACTCTCACAACACCCATCTGTTGCTGTGTGACAAACAAATCTCTAAATCCATAAGAAAGACTTTTCAGGGCAAGAAAATCTCTGTGGGCCCACAGAACTTCATTTTACTTTCATTGATGGATTAGTTTATTCTCACTGTCTGCAGACAAGCTGAATCTCTCACTGTCTTGTTTTCCTATCTTTCTACTGATTCACTCACTGTCTCTCTGTTGTATCCTACTCTGTATTTTTCTCTCTTTTCCCCTTCTCTTCCCATCCCTCCCTCCTCCCATTGCACAGTGAGAATGTGAATGCCTACTGCCTCCACATCGCGGAGGATGACGGCGAGGTGGACACCGACTTCCCGCCGCTGGATTCCAACGAGCCGATCCACAAGTTTGGCTTCAGCACACTGGCCCTGGTGGAGAAATACTCCTCACCTGGTCTTGCCTCCAAGCAGTCCCTGTTTGTCAGGATGTGAGTAAGCCCATCCATCCACCATCAGAGAACATTCACATAAAACAAAAGCCTATGTTGTATGTGTCATCATATTGATGCTTCCCAAGAATGTTTCTCTAATATTTTTGTTGAAATCTAGGAAAGTGACTTAAGTGCATACATACACATTTGTGAAATGTCAAAAAAACGACCCATTCAGTAATAGACCCTTGGTTTAAGACACATTTTACTCAAACATGTTCAGTTGAATCATTACTAGTGTGATTTCAAAAACTACTGCTAATAGCTCAACCCCTTGCTGGCTTTGTCAGTTGGTATTTTCACAAGTAATGAAAATGTCATGCCTCCTTCTTTGCTGGTGTTCTAATTAGTGTGCTTACTTTAAATCTTTCCTTCCTGATTTGGTTCAAATACCATAATGTTAATCTTGTCAGTCTCATCTATACCAGTTTTTAAAGCTGCACTAGGTGAGATGTTTATGTAAAATACGCCCATCTTGTCAGCCTAAATCACAAAGTTGGGCTGAAACAGAGAAAAACACGGGTCCTACTAATTGCTCCAAACAACCACAAACGATACCACAAACAATACCACAAACAACTACAAACAACCCCAATCAATACCACAAACAATACCACAAACAACTACAAACAACCCCAATCAATACCACAAACAACACCCCAATCAACCACAAACAACACCCCAAACAACCACAAACAACACCCCAAACAACCATAAACAACACCCCAAACAACCACAAGCAACGCCCCAAACAACCATAAACAACACCCCAAACAACCCCAAACAACGCCCCAAACAACCACAAACAACACTCCAAACAACCACAAACATCCCCAATCAATACCACAAACAACCACAAACAATACCACATACAATACCACAAACATCCCCAACCAATACCACAAACAACCCCACATACAATACCACAAACAATACCACATACAATACCACAAACAATACCACAAACACCTATTTGCCCTATTTGCCCTATTTACCTAGGAGAATGACAAATCAAAACTTTGAAAGAGCGAGCGAAATACAAAAGTGTCTCCTAAAGCGAGCGCTGCATCCAGAGAAAGCTGGACTCCCAAACGATGGCTGAGCCTCATCACCACCTCCACCCCAACCAGACACTAAGCAGAAGCCACCTTACAGGATTTCTGGGTTTAGAAGTCTACAAAACGCAGTTACCCTTTGCTGCCATTCGGGGCTGCCAACGCGCAAAGCTGCCTGATGTGGCTATAAGTAAAGTTGACAATATTCATTATTTTTAAGTTAATTTATTAATTATTAACATACCATAATTACATCAGAAGCTATGCATGGTCTATGACTACCCACTTCAGCTACCATAGCTATACCATCATATGATTACTTATGACTCAGATTTATATACTTTTTGCTCCGTCTGGTGTATTTTATTTCCTTGAGAGCTGCCGGCTGCTGTTTTAGGCTACATTGAAGCCGCCTTTGGTGTTAACATAAGCTCTGACCATAATTCCCCCAGCTCTGACCATAAAGCCCGCAGGGAAAACTGGTGACGGATGTGGCTACAAATCCAACCCAACTTCCACGGGGTATACCCTGGCTTTCTAGCCTGACTGTTCAACCTAGCTGCTAGCTCAGTGTAACTAAGCTTCTTCCTTTCGTATGCCTCATCTTCCTAGTTTTCCCTTGGCACACTGAGTTCTACAAAATAAACAGGGCATTGAATGTTGGACCATAATACCAGATCAGGTGCAATCTCTGTCTGATGGGACTATTAGTTGTTTTTCTCACATATGCTTGCATTTTCCAATCCCTTGCCTCTTCTGACTGCTCTAACCTGTGCCTACTCAGTAATGCTTAATTTCTGCCCTGTTCTCCTCCATACATAAAGTCAATTGGATGCATTGAGTTCACAGAGCCAAATGTAAACACACAGTTTTTACGCCTGGCTCTATGAGAACTCAACTTTTCAACCATAAAGTTGTTGAGTGGTTCAAAAGTTATCCTGAGCAGCTGTTAATCTGGCATGGCATCTGTACTTACTAAGCTAAAGAAATGTATGTATCACACTATATAAATGAGAGATGGGAGAGATGAATTATGGGAGATGTGTTATGCATTCAAGTCCCTTCATATTTTTAAATGACTCAGCTACCATTTTAACATCAACTCATTCTAATTTGAAAGCCAGGAGCAGGAGCAAGCCACATAGATTTTAAGGAAATTTAACCTTCTCCCTTTCCAGAAAGTTCTATGAATAAATGGGAAACAAATAAGCACTTAATCTAAGTGCCAGGATTTAAAATGTTACTATACAATAAGTAAATTCCAGAATTCTGCTACATTAATAGGATGGCTGAAGTTTCAGCCAGGACTTGATTACAATATTTCTACATGTAAACTTATACCAGACATGACCGTGGTAACTAGTAGAAGCCATACTGCAATGATGACACCATGTTTTCCAGCCATAGTTCATTTATTATTATTTTTTGTACCCAGTATCTAAATGAAAGAGTCCACCCAATAACTAATGTGACAACAGATCAAACAAGCAATCAGATTCTGACCATCTGCAATTATGGCTCTGTTTTCAATTTTCAAAGTGCCCATGTTTAATGTCTACTTTTTTCCGCAATGTACAGTGTGTAGTAAGGCTAAGCACATTGCCAATAATGAAATAAGGGACTTTACCAAGGCCTATGAAAAATGGCTCTCTTGTCAGTTGTAAATCCAAAGGAACCAACTCCCCCCCTCAGGTTCCCATGTGATCCGCCGCTGATACTCCCTAGCTTTTCCCAAAGAATTCATCACTGTTGTGGTGATTCCAAGCCAAATGTCAGCAGTAGGGAAAGTTTCAATGTGGTTTGTCAGGAAACTGCCTGGAAATTACTTTTACGAGAAACTATATTTGTTTGTTTATTGTTCCATTTTGATATATAATAAGCTAATGGATGAAGTAAAATAGTGCTGTTCCTAGGGCAATGAAGGTAAATCGATGATCTCAGAGGTTTCAAATCAGGATTTAGGAGAGAAATGTTAGTTAGCTTTAGTTGTCATGGCTTTTATTTTTCTTATTTCTTTGTGGTGGTAGTTGTGGTCAGGGTTAGTGTGTATTCATTCAATTAATCTTCATATTTGAAGAAGCGTGGATACTGTTAAAAAATACATACATATATATAATAAAAATAAATAAAATATAAAAAATAATTATATTGATAATATTGACAATTTATGTTTTTAATGGAGTGAAATGACCTCAGGTACGGCTGTGGTGTTGGTGTATATTTATTTGTTTTTTCTCTTCCATCTTTATGCCCCCAAAATAAGTTGGCCTATGAAAAACAGAGGGAAAAAAGTGGTCATCTTTTCCACTGTCTCCTTGTGCTGGCGCTCATTGGAAATGATACTTGCTGTCATTGCACCAAAATCAACAAACAGACATAGGAGCAGGCCTTGTTAATGGGTAATTTTCTTTGGTGGAGATTTTTTTTTCCCCCCCAAAGGACAGTTTTCTCTTTATATGCAACTTTTTCCATTCTTTAAGTCTTAATATTATAGAACAAAGTGTCAACATGTTTGTTCATTTGCTTCAAAGATCGTCTGTGTTGTAGAACAAACATGTACTGTCTTCAGACATGTACCATCGTGACCCAAGAGTCTGCAGGTTTTCGTTCCAACCAACCTGCATATGCTTGGGTCACGATAGCGCATTATTGAACACTATAAACCAGTCAGTAGTAAGAAAGACGGACCCATAGGACCCATAATGTCTGGCATATCAAAATCCACCATATTTCTTTGTTTGTTGTAATGTCTCATGAATAGTACACAAATAAGAGCCCTCTAAGAAATTCATCATCAAATCAAACATCATCCACTTAGCCACATGTTGATATGTGAACATGTGAAGAAAATATAGTTATGGCTGTGTTATGATAAACATTCTAATACCCACAATGCCTTGCTGTGTCAGCTGATATCAGCTGTTTTCTATAATGGTTTCTCAATAGTTGTGAAATGAAGAGGGTAGAGATGGCTGGTCCTCTGTCAGACAATTAATCATTTTCTTTCAGTTTTGAATACAACATATGGGTTTATGCATTAGGCTTTATGAGACAGTCAAAAGGGTAATCAACTAAGAGACACACCTTGAATGGCAGTGACATATCTTTGAACACATTAACTGCTTCCAAGATATAAAAAGAAATGTAATAAGAGAGAAGGAATTGCAATAGACAAGACTGAAAAGAATGAGAAAGGAGAGAGCTTGCATGTGGACTCTTAAGACGTGGCATGTCAAAAGCCAGCTGCCCTCCTCCAAGAAAGGAAAGTGGAAAGGAGTGATGAAAAGAAAGGGAAGGACGGAGAGACTCCCAGCGTGACCCCGAGGCTGGTCAGTGGTGGTGCTTCTTTTTTGGCCGCACATACAAAGCCAATGTGAAGGCTGGCCACCGATGCTGTCAGAAGCAATTGACCTTCCAGAGACAGCAAGGCCTGTAAATTGAAGGAGACACAGGCACACACTAATGCTGCTTGAAACATGGATGAATGGACTGTTTTCTCCCTGTATTTTTGGCCCGGGGTTGTTGATCTTTCTGTTGTCTTTTTTTTCCCTTGTTGCAACTTTAGAAAAGTCAGAGAGAAGTTGTCTTCTAGGACTGTTACTGGCTTTTGTTGATCATTCAATAGTACAATCAGTGATACACAGAGTTGTCCATGGAGAACCAGAGCAACAACTCCCATCAGTAATCATATCTCTGTAATGATGACATTTTTTTTTTCTTCCATAAATGTTCAGTTGTAATCTTCATTACAACATTTGTCATAGCATATGACTACTAATATAATCATGATGTTCAAACAGTTGCATCATCTACCTTCTCTGGTAGGCCTGGACCAAAACCATGCCAGGAAATCCACCCGACACCAGTAATGACCCCTTCATCGTTACCGTCTTAATGTTGTTTCCATTATTTTGTCCATACCCCGATTGTAGATTCACTTTATTTTGCCACATGAGAAAATACAATGGGTGCTCAATAATCTCAAATCAATGGCAACACATTTTTAATGTTAAAGGGGACATATTATGGAAAACTGCTTATTCCTGGCCCTTATACATGTTCTCGGCTACCATTGACCTAAGTAGCCGAGAAAATGTGAAATCTGGAAGTCAACCCCTTCTTCTGTATTTTCCTTTTTCCAAAAACGGTGTCCAAACGGGCTAAAAACAGGTCGTTTCGGAAAGTAGCCCGTTTATACATCATAACGGGCACTTCTTAACATAATCCAACCCCTCTCAGAGCATGCCCACCCCCAGGTGAACAACCACTCCCATTTACCTCGTCTCAAAATGCAGCTCATGGCAGCGCTGCAAGCCTTTGCTTATGGTGCATTCCATTGTACTCGGAAATCGATAATTCAGAGTCGGTATTCCTAACTTCCAATCTAAATGTGTTCCAGTGCATCTGCTCGGGAAAACATAATCGCCCACAGAAAACTCATGTTTGTATGGCAAGTCTCAGAATGTTACAAGCATCTAAAGAGGACCTACATCAACTACTACAGCGCCATTAGTGAATAGAATTGGTGCATATCACTGTCGGACGCCGTTTTTTCCGAGTACAATGGAATGCACCATTACTTTGCTAACAGTGGAGCTACAACGACAATATGTCTATGGCCAGATCCCAACTCTCCAGTTGTTCTGTTGTAGGATGCAGGCAGCAAAATAGATCCCTGCACAGTCTCCCAACACGCATGCCCCGTCTAGGAGAGTGTCGTTAAAGGCATAACATAAGTTGGACCCTCCGTTTCCACCTCCCAAAACCAACCACAACAACGAGATATAAATCAAAAGGCGATTATTTAATGTGAACACAAAACTGGAAGCACAGGCTTCAGAGGCCAAAGGCCAAAACAATAAACCAAACAAAGCTGCTTCAGGTAAATCCTATCTACCATCTAAAAATAAAAATAACTTAAATACAGAGGGCTACGTCTACCTCCTTTCCTAAATCAAAACACAAGAGAAACAACTTACAAAGTAAATGGCAGTCCACTCCTACTGCTTCTAAATCTAAAGAAAACGTAATGGTTAACAAACAAATACCGAAAACACAGGCACAGAGCTACACAGAGTACACAGAGCTGAGACAGTCTAAGGTCGGGTTGAGGGATGGAAATGGAGATGCTGTCAAAGTGCAGGCGGGTTGACTCCGTATTTGAAGGGCGGTGTATTATGTTGGAGCCAATCAGCTGCAGGCACTCCGTCATTGAGTTTTGGCCAATCAGGAACGGCCACCTTCTCCTGACGCGTACCTGATCTCATGTGGACATATACACACACACACTCTAACAAGGACATTCACAAATACATACCATAATACGACCAAGGGTCGTAACACACGCAAAAATGCCAGGACAGAGCGGAGTAATTTTATTTTTAACAGCAACGTCCCGACTACAGTTAGCTAATTTTTTCTGTGTGTAATGATCACTCGTCGGACTGCTAGAGCAAGGGCAGGATTAGCATCTAAATTGAAGCTTAAAGATGGAGCAATTCAAAAGGTACGTGACCCATCTGCAAAATTGGAATCTGTAAGTGTCACCATGTTTTGATTTAATTTACAAGTTAGTCTGGTTAGTATATTCGACTGCTAGTTAGCTAACGAGCTAGCGGGGCTGGCCTCGGGCTTGTTGGGTGTGGAAGAAGTAAGAAAACACATCTTTTAAAGTTATTGGTTGGAGTCAGGACTCGTCTTAAAGTTATTTTTGGGACCAGTGGATGTTTTATAAGTCTATTGAACGTGTCCGGCTCGGTAAACTTTAGCCACCATTAGTACAATCGTGTTTGGTTGTTTGCGCTGCGCTGTTTGGATGCAAATAGGTTTTATCCAATAATATATTGGCTAACTAGCTGAACAAAATTGTCAATTCTAGCTTCTCTGCAAGTTGTATTCAATAAGCTTATGGACATGAGCCATAAACAGACCGGCTACAGCAGAGAGCGTCGCTCACACACCCACATACACAAAACAAACGCACGAAAGTACAATATTAGACAGGAATTGTTATCATTGAGAAACTAAGTGGAACCGCTCAGCTGCCTCTTCCCATTCTGGGTCAGATTCCGGCTCAAACATGTATGGTCTGAGACTGTACATGTTTGAGCCGGAGTCTGCAACACTGAGTGTTGGTTCTAGAGTGGCCACCATGGTTAACGTCGTCAAGCTTGTTTACCTTGAGCAGCATGGGAGCTCTGCTCCCCGCCTCCGCCAGGCGATTGGCCGGCGATTGGAACGGCCAATCAGAGCACAGTGATTTACATGCTCATTTACATACCACTCCACGCCCTCAAAACAGCCTGTTCTTTACAATGGAGAAAATGAGAGACTGAAACACACACCACAGAAGCTGGTTTTATGATTTTTTTTGATATCGACTTCAAAAACATCTTGTCAAGACCCCTGGAAAGAGTTTTAAATAGCCCAAAATGAGTAAAATATGTCCCCTTTAAATGACGGTGATGTCGCGGTTGCTATAATTTCCATTAGCTGTGGCTAGTTTTTGCTGATTGTACTATAGCTGCTAATATCCCCAATACATGCTATTCTCTATTGTATGGAGAAAGCATCACACCAAACCCAACCTAAAACTGTGGCAATTTAATGTTGCCTTGCTTATTGGCAAAGGTTTATATTATAAAATATGACTTACAACCTTTTCTAAATCCTTAGGAGCCTGTATCTGCCATTACTTACATTCAGAGATTTAAATCCAGCTGTAATTTTTCTTCATCTCTTTTTTAATTTTAGTTTTGAATTGTTATGTAAATATCGAAATAGAATCGACTTAAATTGCGACTTGAATCGCAATGGAATTTTATCTTACTTATCCTTTACCCTTCTGTTCCACCTCTTTACTCTGCAGTCATATGGTTATTGTAACTACATTTCATCCAGACTATGCCAAAAACCGATCTAAATCCCAGCTTGGAAAAAAAGTGAAAGAAAAAGTTTAACCACAGTTGATCGTATTAAAAAAATTTAAAAAAACCTGCACAGTTTATTCAACCTGACTGACTTTCAATCACGATTAAAAGTCGCTGAGACATATTGCAAACAGTGGAACAGCTGAGAAAATATCTGAAAACAAAACAAAAAGTGCATTACAAACTGCTTTTGTCGGTCACCTACACCAGCTTTAATGGCTGCATCAATAGAGCCGCTGTCTTTTATGGGTCCAAAATAAAGTCTCCCGACTGGGGTTTATGAATAAAAGTCTATGTTGACATTGTGATAAATGCAATGCATACTTTTAGGATAAAAAAAAGAAAGGTCTCAGTCAATTTTATAGGCCTGGCTGATATATATTTCACTCTAAGCAGAGTAGGATGGGTTTTATTGTCACCTTATACGTTCTTCTCTTTGTCTTTGGAGGTAATGGATCAGACCCTCATTTCTTTTCCTCTCTAACTTTGTCCTTCTTTCTCATCTTGTTCTTGCTTTCCTTTTCCTCCCTCTTTCTTTCCCACTTTCTTCTTCCATCCCCAGAAATGCTGCTCACGGCTTCTCTCTAATCCCAGTGGACAGCCTGAAGGTAACCATGAAGGAAATTCTCCAGAAAGCGCTCAAAAAGAGGAAAGGCTCGCAAAAGGGCTCAGGTAATGACATTTCTTTAATTTTACCATTCGTCCCCATTAACAGCATAAACTCAGAAGTCATAGGCAGGTCAAATTGCGTTGCATGATTTTTGTTGTCTGTGTATACACCCCCATTTGTACACTTGTCTCTCACAAAGCACATTTTCCCCCCTTTTTCTACCATCAAACTGTGGGCGATGGCAGAAAAGCCATCAGGGCATGATCCCTGATAGCACTGTGTGCCGCGCCGCCATATGCCGTTTAATTTGTCAGCCTGAATGGACCGACGATCTGATAGCGCTCCGAGGTTTTAATACAAAAATCGGACGTAACGAATAGCCCCACGCCAGGACACTGATGAAGCGGGAGAAACTCCTGACACACACACACACACACACACACACACACACCAGCACAGAGATAAAGCCCTGGAAAGAGATCACGTCAACTAGTGATGAGGGCCAAGCGTCTGACTCCACACACAGGAGGAAAACAACAACTCTTACAAGAATTTCTCGTAAGACGCTGGGAGCCAATGAGCCGCAAAGAACAAAACAAGGAGAGAGAATTCACATAATGAATGTGCCAGTGAACGAGGTGATGATAGGGTTTCAGATAAAAAGAGAGGTGGGTGCAGGGGGTCTTCTCCCATTGTCTGTTCCTACCCATTTTCCCCAAGGTTATATAGCTATAATGCAGATGGCCAGCTGATAGTAGTAGATGTTACCATACGTTTGTGGTATTTGTATTGATTTTATTGATTTAACTAGTGAAAATCTATGTTATTTAAGGCATGATTGAAATAAATATATTTTCCGGGGTTTAAGCACTAGTGAGGTTTAAGCCCAGTATGAGCTGTATGCCATTTTTGCATGGGACAAAGATTGCTGGATGTGATTCTAAAAGGCTAGATCATGTCCACTTTCACCAATCACAACCAAACTTCCTATTTTGACTAGTACATGGTCCTAGAGCCATGTGCACCAAATTTGATGCAATTTCAATGACCGGATTAAGAGATACATTTTTTGTGGCCTCTGTGTTTTGTGGTATTTGCACAAATTAATTGAGTTATGGCCAGTGTTTGTGTTAGGCTACACCCATTGTCTACTTCATTGGTTGATGGTGGCCATATTGTTTGTCCCATTGGGCCGGTTTATGGATCATTTGTATAGGTAGGTCCCCTTAAAATGTTTGCTAAATTTGGTGTTCATAGGTCTTGAAAAAAAGCCTTAGGGAAAATACTTTTTCAAACAATTGTAATTGGCAAAAAATCCAACTGACTTTGGTGTTCCTTGAACATATTTGTAGAGCAAAGGATAGCTGGATATATTTTACTTACTGTACCCCCCATCTGCCCAGCACATACACCAAGTTTCAAGGTGCGCTCTAATCCATTATGTGATAGGCCACACTGAATGCATCTAGGCCACACCCACACCTGCCAATCAGTCCTAAAGGCTTCAACCCCTAATACTACTACTAATAATAAATCAATAATGTATTTGAGTGGATCGACTATATGTAACTATGGATGTTCTCCCATGATGCAGTAGTTATTCGCCCAATCAAAGACAGCATAGTAGTATTTTAGTTCATTAGATTTAAGATTATGTTCCTGTTCCTTGTGTGTAGGTGGCGCAACTGTCTGTAGCAACTAAGAGATAATCACACGCACACACAATCAGCCTTTTAAACAACGGTAAGTCACCATGTGTATTTCAGACTTGAAGCATTTTATTCCCACCTCTGCAACTCAATTATGACCTAACAAAATAAGACCGAGATGATAAGCAGCTATTCCAGATGCTGGTCTGATTTTCCATTCCAGACATTCAGAGTTTGAGGCAGCCAAGGGGTTGTAATGGTGATAATTGTCCTGTCTTTGCTTCTCTTAAGGAAGGAGGATGACTAATCCTGGTGGCATAAAGGGAAGCAGATGTAGAGGGGCAGGGACCCAACCCCCTTATTATGCTGTCAAGATTTCACTTTCTACTTTTCTCCTTTTTTTTTCTTTTCGAAGTTGTAGCTTAAAATAGAGTCGGTGGTACTGACTCCAGAAAAGCTTTGAATTGAGACTGAATTCATGTCCTTGACCCAGTAGCTCAAATTGTCTCCGTGGCCATTTCTGCCGTATTATTACAAAGCCCATTTCACAGCAAAGACACACAAAAATGTCCAAGGATGATTATTGCCGTGACAATTATTCATCAACACATTCGTAATTGCTCATTTGATCGAAAGAAAACAAACTTAAACTCCATTTCACCTGGAAAATCCCACACACTGTGATGGGTTCTTAGTAGTCTCGCTCAGTCAAGGTCTGGCAGAGACCTTGATCATTGTGGCGTAGAGCAAAAAATGAATTTCTGAAAGCCAATCACAGTCGTCCAGGGCGGGGTTTAACTCAACACGCAGCGACTGCACCCTTCCAAAGTAGTGTCGGGGGGGGAGAAATGTTTTGTTGGCGGAACGTACACGGCTAACGAATCGCATGGTAATAATGCACTGGGAGTGATTGTGTCCCAGGATATAGTCAGTCCAGTGTTGCATTCCAAATGCCTTTTGCCTTGTCTTAGTTAGTTTACTACTTCTACGGCGGGAACGTTGTTTCCTTTTATGATTTTTTTTTTTTTCTAGCAAGGTAACATGAAGCTCGCTGAGCAATGTGTCTGTCATTAGCGATAATAGCGGATAATGGTTCTAATAGCAATGACCTCAGTGTACACAAAACCACACTTCGACACACCAAAGACCTGAAAATTGCAAAAGGGTCCAGCTGCAGACCTCCACTCTCATCACCCTACCTCCACTCTCATCACCCTAGTTCTGTGAGCCAATGGGGTTTGAGACCTCCACTCTCAGTACCCTTCTGTGAGCCAATGGGGGTTGAGCATGAGTAGTGGGGTGGGCTCATCACCCTCAGAGCAGAGCTCACCCACCTCCGGGCTCATCACCCTCACTATACTGTATTGTATTTTCTTTCAGAAGTCTATAAATATATGAAGACTATATATACTGCGATATATATTACAAATATTAAACTACATCAATATTAGTATTGTATTTTCTTTCAGAAGTCTATAAATATATGAAGACTATACATATACACACACACACAGTGATATATTACAAATATTAAATTGATAATTGTCACTCCAGTAATGTAGAACCTATCAGATTAAAAAAAATGACAAATTCCAGTGTAGCTGCAGGCGGTGATTGAAGGGGTCCAAGCACACCTTGAAAAAGAGAAAACATTCACAACACAGTAGGTAGGCTAATTATTTTATTCAACTATTTCACAAGGTTTCTTGAAACTTTCAAGAGTGTCTCTGACTTCCAACATGAACCAAATGTACAAACAAAAAATTCTCCATCAATTCCTCGTGGTCTTCATTGTGTGCCTGAAGAAGTTTTTCCTCCACTTCCTTTTGGCGTGTCAATCCCAACATGAGCTAGGGAGGTTCTTTTACATTTCCCTTCAGCTGGTGGAGGTGGTTTTTTACCCACTCAGCTCCCAGGAGTGCGCTCTTGCCATGGTCTACAAGACAAAAACAGTTTCAAGTCCCTGTGTTATATTGGTAAGATAGGCTGGTTAAAATACAATAGCAAAAATATTTTTAAGATGTGGCTCAATGGCCAGAGGTTTAAAACCACTTTAACCAAATAACACACATTCTGTTGACCACAACACACTGCACAGGAATTCATTAGCAGGATACAAACAAACTCTACAACCATGGTATCTGGTTATTTTAGACTAGACTATTGTCCTCTCCTCTCCCTTCCCCACCATCTAGACTCTAGAGACCTACATCAACTACTACTACAGCGCCATTAGTGAAGAGAAACGGCGCATATCAGTGAACTAGTTACGTTAACGTTAGTAGGCTAGTACCACACTCTAGTAAAGACTTTTATCTCATAACGTTGAGCACAAATCAACCGAATTATGTTACAAATGTAAAGTACGAGTACGAGGAAATGCACCGCCATTGTAAATCGCAAGCTTATGTTAGCTAACTCGCTAACCTCTATGGGAAATTATAGTAGTAAGCTAATAGGCTAGCAGTCGGATCCGTAAATGCATTTATTTACAAAGCGTTTATTCTGAATACAAACATGAAAGCATTATCAGCGTTATTGTAATATTATTAATATAAAAATTGATGACATAAAAGTAGTATTAGACTACGTTACTTACATGTGTAGTCGTTTTCGCCTTTGCTGCTTCGCTTCGGTGTCCCCCACTAGCTGGAATCACGGCCAAGAAAGCGGTGGCAACCGGCAGTGCAGTAGTGCCGTTGACTTACGAAAGTCGGAACAAACTTTTAAATTAGGCCTTGTAGATCTAATATGAGTGAAGATTCAGCAACTGGATAGCTTATTTCTCGCCTCAAAATTGTTCAGAAACAGATTTTGGTGGACTGCTAAGGTGAAATAAGTGAAAGTTTACGTACTTCATACAACGGAACCCCACTACTCATGCTCAACCCCCATTGGCTCACAGAAGGGTACTGAGAGTGGAGGTCTCAAACCCCATTGGCTCACAGAACTAGGGTGATGAGAGTGGAGGTCTGCAGCTGGACCCTTCTCGAAAATTGCTTGTTGGTCAGATTAAGCCACTTTGTGTTTGTGTTTGTGTGTGTGTGTGTGTGAGAGAGAGCGGGAGCGGGAGGTGAACTTTCCACACCCATCTGAAATGACAGTGTGAGGAATTGAATATCAGTAACAGCTGCCCAACACTGAAACACTCCTTTTGCTTCTGACAGCTTCGCCTGCCGTAACAGGTGTCAAACTCAACCCGCTCTGTGTCTCTGCAGCCTCCCCTTATTGTTCAAGAGCAGCAAGGAAAATAGTCCCATGCAGATGTTCATAAAAGATAAATACCCACTGTTTATTTACTCCTGTCATTTTTTTTCTTAACAGATTTTTAACTTTTTATGTTTATCTAAATGTTTATATAGTACTCATCATTTTTTCCATTCATTCATTTCATTTTTCCATTCATTATATATATATATATATATATATATATATTATATTTAGTTTTAGGTCAAAAAGTCATCAGTCAGCTTGCAGATGATAACGCTAGATAGTAGCTGCTGTTGCCAGTGAAGACAAAGCAAAATGCAACATCTCTTATCACTGTGCTGCATTGTGGACTATTGAGGCTACTCTTGGTGGAGAAATTGGTCCTCTCTCCCTCTTCTGCGATGGGTTTCTACCTGTATGAGTGTTGAGCGTCGACAAACCAATTAATCACAGCAATATGAAAAATACACCGCCAAACACCAAAATGGACCCAAAAATGCAGGGTACATTGCCAATGGCTGTTTTTTTTAAGAGTTAAAGTATCTTAGGGTGGATTTTTTCTTTTACAACCATGTCATTTGTCAGGTTGTTTCATGTCTGTTGTCGATTCCTTCGAAAAGACACAGACACATATTAGGAAAGACAAACAATAGTCGAATTTAGGAATTTAGGTCTATTTCAGGGTGCCACCGCACATTAATCTGTGAGACAGTCGCAATTGTTGAATTCATACATTTTTTTGTATTTTATAATTATTATTATTATTCCCATAAAATGTACTTCGAGATCAAATTTCATGAGGAATGAGTCCACTTTTCATCCACTTGACCCCCCTCTGTCCTGATGGCATTAACCAAGAAAAGGGTAGTGAAACCATAGTGCACCCCCCCCCCCCCCCCAACAGAGAAACCTATGAGTTCAGCCAAGCATGACTGACCTGCCCCAGGCCTGGTGCAGTGGTCAGTCCAAGTGATGGTCTGGGGACTTATTTCTATATCTAGCTCAGCACCCACACCTGAAAGATGGTGATTAGGTTGTGGCCCAGTGTCTGTGGCAAATTGCCCAGTTGATAACCTAACACCCCTCAACACACACATATACACACACACACACACACACACACACACACAATCAAGAGAGGGCTACTTTCTCATTTACATTTAGATGAGTATTGATCATTTATTTACTCACTTGAATGAGATTTTTTCCAATCTTCTCATTCTCTCTTTCTCACACACACGTGCACACACACACACACTTTCTTTTCAACAATACGAGTTCAAGGTCTCACAATCTTGCTGTGGTCAAATTTCTACCTCCGCGCTGGCAGACTGCCGTGATTTGCTCTCAGAATGGGATCAGTGGGGATGAGCTTCACTCCATCCCGCTTGTATTGGCAATCTCAGTTTTCATTATCTACCCAAGTGACATATTTACCCAGAATCCTTTTGTATTCCCAAATCTTTGTCTTATTTCCCCCGAAAGGGGCTTAACATAAACACATGCAATAATGCCACCACTTAGGGAATTATTGGTTAAAAAATAGGAAAAACCTGCACTACTGAACAAATGTAATCACTGGAACAGACTGTCCAAGAGCTTCCATTTTGTAGCTAGATGGCTGTTTTATGTATGAAATTCATCCCTCCGTCTGCAAGGTGATGACCTGTTTCTCCTTAAGAGCAGAATGCTTATCGCTGACAGCCCTCTCCCCCCTCTCCGTCCCCTCGAATGCCTTCGTAATCAGATGTCTCGGGGGTGTACGAGGGCATCTCAAACCCTCGGAAAATGCACAGAAACACCACAGACGACCTCACTGAAATTCTTAAGCGAATACCCCCATAGAGGTAGCGCTAATTTTTGCGGCGCGCACTGGCAAAAAGGAATGAGAAGAGCGTACGCGGACTGACTTTAAAAGGCTGTGAAATATGATGTTTGAGAAGGTTGCAGCGGAATATAAAACGACTCCGTCTGTGCCAGTAGATAAGGGGGTGCTGAATGGGGCTTGCGCACATTATCGGGCAAACTGTGGTGACATTTGGGTAGGTGGTGATGGCTGGGCCTCAGATGATGGGGTGTGTTTGAACTGCAAATGAGGTGCCAGAGTTTAGGGGAGGAGGTGTGTGTGTGTGTGTGTGTGTGTGTGTGTGTGTGTGTGTGTGTGTTATGTTTTGTTTGTGTTTAGTTCTCATAGTGTACTAATACAGTAGTTGTGGTCACAATGCAATAGTGAAAGTGAACATTGTGTCGCTCCAGAGCTCTTTGAGACCTCTTCATGACTAACAAAGTCATGTTTTAGCCAACTGTTTGCTCGCGCACACGCACACACACACATAGGCAGACACACCGTTTGTCTCCTCTCCCGTGTGGTTTTTAGTCAGCAGGACTGCAGCCCGTTTGAATCCTGGGGGTCACGAATTGTCCTTTTCCGAGGTTCACCCACTCGCCACGGATCGCCACGCGAGGCAGGATTCGAAAAGGTCACTCTCCGTGTTTGCCATTAGTCACACTCTTTCACCCTTCCATCCCTCCATCCTTACCTCCTTCCCTCCACTCCAACATCTCTGCCAGTGACCCTCACGGTTCGCGGCGTTTCTGTAAGAGACGAGAGGAAACCCTGCATGCGCGGCATCGAGTTCTGGGTATGAAAGCAGGTAGCAGATTGGCTATTCTCGGTCAGATGATGATCACAGTAACACTTGCAATCCCAAGTAAAGCTGGTTTTAGCATGTTGTTTATTGTGGCTATTTATTTTTTTGGTCGAGGATCTCCCGGAGGGCTCAGAGGCATATTTTTTTCCCTTCCTCACGGTGGCTGCTGGCTCGCCCCAACTCAGGCTGACATTTTAGAAAACCCACGGTATTTGTAAAAGGGTAAATATTGCCCAAAGTCTTTGCCCTACTTTGACTGACTGCTTTCATATAGATCTGTTTTATCCTTCTCTCCATTTGTGGTGAAGAAAGGAAAAGGAAAAGGAATCACACTTTTCCACCCCAGCCCAGCCCTCCCTTCTTTTACCTTCTTTATCGGGTGGACGTTCAGGCCATCTTACATCATAAGAACGCTGCGGTGTACGGGAGCGCACATGGCATGAGCGAGTTACGTACCCCCCCTGCACGGTCTCTCTCTTGGACTGCACATGTATTGATTCAGAAGGACAACTTGGATTAAATTACACTTGTAGATCTAATGCAATGTGCCTGGTACATATTGCCGGTTCCTGCTTAATTTAATCTCTAGATGTGACTGCTACTCCTTTAACTGCTCGAGGAATTACCAACATAAGTGCATTTTGCCCTCAGAGATGATACAAGTTTCTCATGCATCATCTCAATGCTGCCCAATTGCCTCTAGAAGTCACATTTCTTACCTTACTAGTAAGCTTATAGCTCAGCTGAACTCCAAAGCAGTGAACAAGAGTAAAGGCATTACTATTATAAAAGCTAACTGATGCCAATTCCCATGGCTGGCTTGTTGGGTAGTTATTTTTTTTTTTTTTTGGCAGGAGGGGGGGTTCATTGTTCAGGGGATATAATTGCATCATGGTGTATTGCAGACCCAAAGAGGTCACCCAAAAATGGGTCCCCATTACAGGAGCTGGGAGTCACAGGGAAGAAAGGGAAGAAGGTTAGGAATCTAATAATGGATAGAGGGAGGGAGAGACGGGCTGAATACAGGCTTTTGTTTGTCTGCGTCAAAAGAGCTTGTGGATGGGATGGGATGGGATTGGGTTGAGGTGGAGGAGAGGAAGTGACCTTGGCCCTTGATGAGTGTGACAGGAGCCAAAGAGCATTTTGCGTGTGCGTGTGTGTGTGTGCACGTGCGCACTAAATCTGGATTCCACTCCTTTCCTCCTCTGTGTCTGCTCATGTGACAGATGTTATGTCTTGCTGTTCACCTCTTTGTGCAATGGAAACCAGAGCAAAAGGTATATATTTCGCACAAGCAAAAATACAGTATATCCCAACAAAACTGCACTGTAAAATCACTGGTAAATCATTTCTGCAGTGTTAATGAGACTGACAGTAGGTTGCCAAGCTACTCTTCCCTCTATCACAGTTAATCGCTGGAAAACTGCCTATATGCTACATGCTAACACGATTGAAAAGCTGATCATTTTGTCGAAAACCTCTTTGCGCGTCAATCCTGTTTTACGTGGAGATCTATTGCGTCACGTTGTGTTTGTTACTGTATGTTTGTCCACCAACATGTCTTTGCAACAGTTTAAGGCAATGCAGCAAAAACAAGAATGCTCAGTGCAGTTTTTGGGTTAAATCCATGACCTTGACCGAGAAGCTGTTAGCGGATGTTGCCCTCTTCTGACTACCTTGGTTTTTCCTTGTCCTCAGTGAGGGGTCCAAGGTTGCGGGGGGGGGGGGGGGGGGTCATGTGCAGTCATTTATTGTTTTCTTAATGTGGGCATTGCGAACCCTTTTGAGGCCATAACAGTGATTAAGGTGTTTTCCCTTAGGTCCTATGTATCGTCTGGAGAGGCAGACGGAGCCCAATGTGGCTGTGGACCTGGACTGTACATTGGAAAGCCAGAGCACCCTGGAGTTTTGCCTGGTCAGGGAAAACAGTAAGTATAATTCAAGTTGGTCAGCTCCACTCTGCCATATACTCTCGATTTATGTATCGGATTCCACAGCTGGGTGCACTTGACCAGCTTCACTTTATAACTCGAAAGGAGTTGTAGATACAACTGTTTGAGAAGTTATTTCTTGCCTATGATAAGGATAGCTTGAACTGCCGGAATGGCGTCATCCTCCACTTGTTTTTTTTTGTTTTTTTACTTTATCTTTGTCTTTCTCTCTCCAGGCTCCAGGGGTGAGGAGAGCTCAGAAGAGGACCCTCCTATTGACATCACCACAGTCCAGGACATGCTGAGCAGCCACCACTATAAGTCATTCAAGATCAGTATGATCCACAAGCTACGTTTCACCACAGATGTCCAACTAGGTAGATACCCCTTCCTACATTTTGTAGAGTTTGTATCTGGCCCCATCACATATAGCCTTTTGCCTCTAGCTTTACTTAGACAAAAGGTGGCTTGGTTCAGAAAATCTTGCATGCATGTTCAAAGAAAGTAGAAAAGCCCTAAGGTCTACTTTCTTTGAACATGCATGTTCAAAGAGGGAGAGGGAGAATTTGTGTGTTGTTACTGAGGTAAGAGAGCTGAGCTGTGATTAATCTAGGGAGCTGCGGGTTGTTAGAGTGTAGTGTTGTTAGTATGGATTTGTGAATTTAACTGAAAGTCGGCTTTGAAGGAGGAGAAGGGATTATGGTTGATGTCGCAGATGTGGAAGCCCAAACAGTATTGCTGTACATGAGGTAAGGATAAATCCAGCTGTAGTAGAGTGTTGAAAAAGATTAAGATTTAAGGTTCACGGTTGCCAATATTTGACCCCGGTCCCCAAAACTATCTAAAAGTTGTCGAAGTGGAGTCTTGAAGCTGTGAAACATTGTTTACCCCTTTAATGGTTTTCTTAGTTGGATTTCCCACTGCTGGTTCCGATTCATCTTGGCGGTGTCAATATCACATCATTGCAGACCAGCGGGTCAGTTACTGAAAGCAGCATCCGTCTTGTTGTTTACAGAGATGTGCCATGGTAACTGGCTGGGGTTGTCTTAGTGGAAGGAATAGCAGGGTAATGAGCACTAATTCATACCAGGAGGAGACACAGACAAGAGGAAGTTTCCAATCTATGAAAGAGGACCACCTTTACTTATAAGATGCTTTAAATCCCACTCATGTCATCTTGCTTTTGGACACAGTATCAAAATTCAGTGTTTCAGAGTTCATGTATATGAACATGGTGGTACATTATATGCATGTTAGTAATCTGTGGCAGTTTTGCAACTGTTATCGATTGATATAACACAATAATGATTCAACCTATACCCAGTTCCTGAAAGCCTTTCTGAAAGGCATGTTCATGCCAAGTAGGTATTTCCCAGAAAAGGTTTTGTGGGAGTTTTTCCTTGTCCTCCATGAGAAGAACTGGGTAGTTAGCATAAGCAGCGATAGCCACTATGGCTGAACAGACAAAGAAAAGAGCGCCACCTGCAGAAAGTCAAACTTTATCGACAAAAAACCCCAAGGAAACACACTTATACTCACTGGGGAGCTAAAAGCCTGCAGCAAATCCTCGCCACACCTAATGTTCCTCGGTCTAGGGTTACGCTCTCTGTACGGCTACGATTTTGCAGTCCTCACAAAGTCGGTTGCCAAGGTTTAGATTGATGGGCTTTTACCAGGCATTGTAATTTAAGCCACTTTTTGTCAAAAGCCATAAAGTCACTGCTGGTTGAATCATTTCAAAACTGCAGCTTAACCCCATCTGCAAAAAACTAGAATCTACCGCCAACTAGAGACCCCGTCCTGATATGGGGGATGGGTGTAGATCCTAATTGATGCAAATGAAGAAAAAAAAAATGTTGGCAGCAGCCATGCTGTGCTGCCTGTTTAATAAAGCTTGTTACCTGCAGCAAGGGAAACGAATGGGATGAATTAGCAGGGCGGTTATTGAGAACATGTCAAGAACTAGAGGACAACTCATTTACTGGTTGAGGTATCTTGACTCCCACCCACCCCATGTATAAAAAGAAAACATGGGTTAATGGTTCTGGAGTTACAAACAAACAATGGTGGCCAATCCTCTAGGCTAAAGTCAGGTAGAGCAAAGAGGTTTTGGGTCCCCTTCCCATCTTAATTTCTTTGATGTGATGCTTAGTCTTGCCCCACAAGTGACCAAGTCCATATTACAGCAGCAGCAACAGCAGTGATGTATACATTTAAAATGAAAATTGGACCTTTGGGGACTGGTGGCTCAGTTCCCTCTCTGCGGTGTTGTGTAATTGTAAAACCATTAGAGAATTCTCTGTCTTTAGTCAGATGTTGTAGCTCAGCTGTTAATAAGAATTACATAGGCCACATAGTCCAGGTGAAGAATTGTCTCCCATCCATCTACATGTCATTGCTGTGACAACGTTCGGCGGAGGTAGCGTGCATAAGTTTGTATGGCACTCAAAATTTCCTCTGTCCTCTGTATCGATGAGCCATTATTTCAATGCCTTTTAAACACATCAGCTCGAAATCCAAACTCAGCCAGTCACTTGTGGAGGCTAGTTTGAGTCGCCATCTCCCAGGCTTCCATGTGGCAGGCCGGGTAGCTCAGTCGAACTCCCGGTGGGAAATGGGGGGCGTCATTTGATTGACACCTGGGTTTATCTCATCACTCTTTTGTTTGCAATCCCTCACATTCAGCAGTGTGATTGACAGCTGACATACCTGTCATAGACCGTGTGTGTTAGTGTGTGTAGAAGAGAGAGTGTGCACGGTATGTGTTTTTTTCCACTCTCCTTGCACACACACACACACATATTCTAACTCCGCCACCTTTATGAAGAGCATCAAAGTGCACACAACACAAATGGCTGGCCTGATAACAAAATCAAAAGAGAGAGAGGTTTCCTACAGTGTAAACACAAACCTGTCACCAGTGGTGGCATTGAGGTGTCCCCATTCTGTCGAGTCACCCTGTTTCAGGGAATCTAAGGTGCTATTTTTTGCCATTTAAAACAACGAAATAGGAACAATGATTACCAAATGAAACTGGGCTTTTCAAATAAGTAATTTAATCAGCCAAAAAATAAACAACACTAAATGCTTTTTATGAGAATTTATTGGTAATTATCATGGTGTTTAGCAGAGCAGTGTTTCTTCGGACTAGAAAATTAAATAGACAAACAGATAAATAGAGAGATGGATGGATGGATGGATGAATGGCACATTAGGAGTCAGGACTATCACTGAATGTATCTGATGACATCTGGTGACTAGCGACAATTTATCAATATAGAGTCTGCTCCGAAAGTCTGAAAAAACTATTTTGTTCCATAATTTATCAAAAACGAATACTTTTTTTTTCATAAGATAATTCTCAAAAAGATTACATAATTTCAAAAATCATACAATAATTCAATAATTACAATATTTTTCAACGGAAGTCCAAGTTAAAGCACTAGCATTGGCAACAATAATGCATAGAGGACCATATTAGTCACATAATTCAGTCAATATGTGGTATTAGTTATTAAAAGACCAAAACAATTCACACTGTGTATTAGGAGCATACATGTGTTAATATCTGAATGAAATATATGGTGTGACAACAATTTGAGAAAACCTTACCAAATGGTATGAACAAGATATTCAAGATCTAAACATTTTGATTTGTATCAGTTCTGAATAATGTATTCTTGAATAAGACTTTTTTCCCCTTTTTTGATAAATGATGATGAAACAAACAGTTGTTAGTGGACTCAGACTTTATACACATATACAGTGTATTCAGAAAGTATTCAGACCCCTTCACTTTTTTTCACATTTTGTTATGTTGCAGCCTTATGCTAAAATCGTTTAAATTCATTTTTTCCTTCATCAATCTACACTCAACACCTCATAATGACAAAGCGAAAACAAATTGCAAAAATGTATTAAAAAGGAAAAACTGAAATATCACATTGAATTTTTCAGACTCTTTACTCAGTACTTAGTTAAAGCACCTTTGGCAGCGATTACAGCCTTGAGTCTGTTTGGGTATGACGCGACAAGCTTTGCACACCTGGATTTGGGGATTTTATGCCATTCTTCTCTGCAGGTCCTCTCAAGCTCTGTCAGGTTGGATGTGGACCGTCGGTAGACAGCCATTTTCAGGTCTTTCCAGAGAGGTTCAATTGGGTAAAAGTCCAGCCAGGGCTCTGGCTGGGCTACTCAAGGACATTCACAGAGTTGTCCCTAAGCCACTCCTGCGTTGTCTTGATTGTGTGCTTGGGGTCATTGTCCTGTTGGAAGGTGGACCTTCGGCCCAGTCTGAGGTCCTGAGCGCTATGGACCAGGTTTTCATTAAGGAGCTCTCTGTACTTTGCTCCGTTCAGCTTTCCCTCAACCCTGACCAGTCCCCCAGTCCCTGTCGCTGAAAAACACCCCCACAGCATGATGCTGCCACCACCATGCTTCACTGTTGGTATGGTATTGGGCAGGTGATGAGCGGTGCCTGGTTTCCTCCAGACATGATGCTTAGAATTGAGGCCAAACAGTTCAATCTTGGTTTCATCAGACCAGAGAATCTTGTTTCTCACAGTCTGAGAGTCCTTTAATGGAATTATGGAGGCCACTGTGCTCTTGGGAACCTTAAATGCAGCAGAATGTTTTTTTTGTAGCCTTGCCCAGATCTGTGCCTCGACACAATCCTGTCTCTGAGCTCTGCAGGCAGTTCCTTCGACCTCATGGCTTGGTTTTTGCTCTGATATGCATTGTCAGAGAGACCTTATATAGATGTGTAACTTTCCAAATCATGTCCAATCAATTGAATTTACCACAGGTGGACTCCAATCAAGGTGTAAATGGTAAATGGACTGTACTTATATAGCGCTTTTCTAGTCTTTTCCGACCACTCAAAGCGCTTTACACTACATTCACATTCACCCCATTCACACACATTCATACACTGATGGCAGGGCGCTACCATGTAAGGTGCCAACCTGCACATCAGGGGAATCTAACCATTCATACACATTCACACACCGAAGGCGCAGCTTCGGGAGCAATTTGGGGTTCAGTGTCTTGCCCAAGGACACTTCGACATGCGGACTGGAGGAGCCTGGGATCGAACCGCCGATCTTCTGATTAGCGGACGACCCGCTCTACCGCCTGAGCCACAGCCGCCCTACACAGCCGTGTAGAAACATCTCAAAGATGATCAAGAGAAATGGGAGGCACCTGAGCTAAATTTCAAGTGTCATAGCAAAGGGTCTGAATACTTATGTCAATGTGATATTTCAGTTTTTCCTTTTTAATAAATTTGCAAAAATCTTGTTTTCGCTTTGTCATTATGGGGTATTGAGTGTAGGAAAAAATGAATTTAAATGATTTTAGCATAAGGCTGCAACATAACAAATTGTGAAAAAAGTGAAGGGGTCAGAATACTTTCAGAATGCACCGTATGTATACACACATACACAGTGGGGTCCAGTACCCAGTTTTTTCATATACCTGTATACACGGAGATAGTCTAACTAGGCTGTGTTCATTAGTGGTGCATTATTTTGATGCTATTGACTCCATGGAAACATGTGTGTGACTCCATGGAAACGTGTGTGACTCCATGGAAACAGTGCCTTGCCAAACCAAGCAATAAACTGGATATGGTGTTTACGTGCCAGAATAGATTGGTTAATAGCAGCATAACCCAGCTAGCATTTTCAGGTTTTTCCATATTTGGGTTATGGGCTCATCCTGGTTATTGGAAACGGCATATATATATGGCATTTACATGCGCCAACTCATAAACACAATGTTAATGTACATGTAAAAAGCAGTGAATGGTGTGGCCTGAGAACCAAAAAATATGGATTTGATCTGAAAATGGCCATTAACACCACAGAGCCATCAGCATTTTTGATTATTCCATAAAAGTGATTACACAATGTCAGGAAGAGATGCATCTATCATGCAAAAAGTCGACCATGCGTCCATCACAACATATATTTAGTTAGGGTTGTCTATTTTTTGGTTAAAGGTGGCAGTAGTAGTAGTTGTACTGTTGGGTGTTCATGTGTATGAAATCTTACTCATTCACACACATACATCTCTGTCTCAGGCATCTCCGGAGAGAAACTGGAGATCGATCCGGTCACCAATCAGAAGACCAGCACGAAGTTCTGGATTCGCCAGAAGCCCATCTCCATTGACTCAGACCACCTCTGTGCCTGCGACCTTGTAGAGGAGAGGAGCCCTAGTAAGTGGACCATCCAAATAGTATTTCCACACTGATATTCACACAGCATATTGGAGAAACCACCTTTAATAAGCAGCACTCAACCTTTCTCTCACTTTGCATGACCAGAGCCACCCTGTGATCCTCATTTCCAGCTCTAGCATATCAGTGGAAACCCGTCCAGCGTGGAGCTTTTCATTCCAATCAAACACTACAACAGCTCATTTCACCGATGAGGCACATTCAGTCAGAGAGGGGAAACTAATCAGTGAAATCAGCTGCTGCAGTGATTGGTTGGAATGAAAACCTTCATGCTCTTCCATGGCACAGGGCTGGACACCACAAAAGGTCTAGGAGGGCAAGTGGTGGGACGCCACAGTGTGGATGAATTTGCTACTTCTACACACTGGGTTGTGAGAGACAAAGTCAAATCTTATAGTTATATAAGGTGGTTTGGAATGAAGTGTGTATATATATATATATATATATATATATAGAGGATAAGTAAGGAAGAAGCTCTATTTCTACAAAGCTCTATTTCTATGAAGCTCTATTTCTGCGAATATTCCCTATTTGTCTCGGCATCGTGTTCAAAAAAAGAGATACAGTTGTCCAAAAACAAAGAGATCGTTCCTCCACCAAACTTCCTTCTCAATGCACATTTGCACACAGGCACTCAAGTACAGCTTAATAGTGCGTTAGTTTGTCCATTGACCGGTTCTATGACTTTTCATAGAAGGCGGCATGAGGATTAATGTTCTGATTCTTCATCAGAACAAGTTCATAACTTGCTCAAACGATTCATTAGAATCAACAGTGTGCCTATGACAGGGCTGTGTTCCAGCGGTTTTCATTTTAAGTCTATAGGAGTACTTTTTTCCCGAGACGTCAAGTGCAACAAATGGGCTTGTTCAGTGTTACTGGAACCGACCTCTGAAATGGAATTGACTGTGTTATGCTTACATGTTGGAACATTTCCTGTTGGACTGTTTAGACTATTTTCAAAAATGCTTCTCTAGCAAGGTATGTGTTAGTCAAAACATGTCAAAATATAGTAGTTATATTTGGCAAAAAGGTCATGAGCTCTTGTTGGCATGGCACCGCCTCCACATTTTCAAATGTACATAGCGCGTCTGATAAATAAACTTGTGCCACTACTATGTAGTATTTAAGTAAAAGTAACACAGCTGAACTTGTTTTGTTTAAGGGTCAAGGCCTGTATGAAGACACTTTGCTACCCTATATTGTGTTATGCGTATTGCCGAGTCTAAGGAGTGACTGAAGTGGACGTTTCTCTTGATTTGAATAGGAGGAGGCTGAGGGTAGACAGAGAGCCTTGTATATAAATGATTACGTTGAAACTTGAACTCGGCCATTGGTATGTGTGTGTGTGTGGCGGGATGGGGATTTAAATTGGAAGCACATGTGCCTATGAAATGGCCCTAACATCTCGTGCATTCCCAACTCTTGCTTCGTACCACGCCGCTGTTTTGGCTTGTTTGTTTTAATCACCAAATAGCCGGTCTTTAAAGAATCCCCCTCGTTCCATTCGCTCACTTTTTTCCCCCCAATCCAAAAACAAACACGACCTAACTAGTGCAAATGTAGTTGTGCCCTCTGTTGTACCTGACAAGGGTGCCTTATAACTGTAGGTTCTGGTGATTCTGTTGATTTAAACATTGGAGAAATATTACATTTTTGCATTTAAAACTGACAGAACCCATGGCGCCATGAATACAATCACATACTGTGAATATTCAGTTTGCCTTTTTTTGTCATGTAAAGATATTTTATTTTATTTTAAGTATCCCGCCAGTCTTTTTCTTATTATAGCGCCTTCCTCTCAGACGATAACCCAGAGAATTTAGCTTGCCCAATCAAATTGACATTTCCCCTAATCTCATTAACAAATTCACGCCCCTTAACACATCAGAATGGCTTTCTCTTTGCAGCTCTATTGAAAATTCTGTCTTTTTTGATCCTGCACACATCCCTCAGCCAGTCCTCCCCTCAGCTCTGAGTGGATATGACACTTACACGGCTCGCCTCTCAGATCACACAAAGACATGATTGATGAGGCGCAGACGGCGAGAGAAGGGGGATAGTTGTGATCTGCGCGTCGTCAGAGTTGCTGATCACTCCTCTGATCTATTAATCAGCCGCTCCTCAAAAAAAAAAAAAACGAGGCCCCTGCCGCCACCTGGGACCTGTCTAGAGATTTTGTAGAGGAAGAGGTGGGCAGAAAATATTCTCGGGGTCATTTCGATCGGGCCAACTCTGAGGTAGGCATTAGCGAGAGAGCGTCACTAAGAGGTTATTGAAAAGGTTTTGTAAATGTTTTTTTATTGACTGCAGTCTTGATCTTGCTAACAAACCATTGTTAGGTAATACCGAAATAAAGTGTGTGGTGGGGTCCACCATGATTTTCAGCAATGTTTGGAAAGTCTTTAAAGGAAGTGCGTATAATCATGATCAGTGGTCATGGTGGTCGTTATACCATATAGCCAAGGGGAATACTATTGAACCCAGCAATTCTCTACGTATGTATATACACATACATTATTTTATATATGATTAAAAGCCATTTTCTATTGGGAATCCATTAGCAGGAATCATTTCCCCTTGGCTTTAACATTTTGTCTTTCCATGAATTTTTATAGCCCAATATGCATGATTCTTGGGGTGCAGTACAATGCCGCCCAGATTCCGAGGAACAACATGGGCAGAAAAATGAATTAATACTGACCACTTAAATCCCTGTAATAGATTGCGGCCAGTTGGATGGACTGGAATGGAATATGGAACGATATACGAGTGAGGGAATACTTTTGGGGATTGTTAAATTTGCATACGTTATCCTTCCCCTGGTTAATTTTCATCCCAGCGCAATGCATTAACAGTAATGGATGGGCTTGTCCAGTTCACAAGGTGAGACATGAAATATGAAAGAGGTACAGTTAAAATAAGCCTGCAGCCCGGAGAGAAAAGACAAGAGGAAGGAGAGAAGAAAATAAATCCCAACTTTGAGTTCTGATTTGGCTGTACAAGGGCAAAGATCTCACAGTAACATTGAATAGACCTGTGATTTTTCCCATTTTTCTGTATTGTGTCGACATGCTTGTGGAAGTTTTAAAGGCATTCTTTCGTTCGCGTTTCTTTACCTCCCAGCAGTTGTTTCGCCTTAATAGGCTCCTGAACTCAATTGGTTACAGAGTGAGGGCATTAACATACTAACGAGCCAAGTAAGAAAGTCTCCCCTTTCTCGTTCAGTACGTTTTCATTGAATTTAATGAACCAAACTCGCTCGTAGATATTTATCCATCCTTGATAGTCCAGATATAATGGAAAACATAATTGACAAAGCAAAATTTTATGTTTACATTTTAGGCATTTAGCTGAAGCTCTTATCTAGATCAACTTACAAGGAGTGCAGCAGTGGAATAAGCTTCCTTGATCACCAACAATGCATGCAACCAATAGTGAGGAGTGGTAGGCGAATGTAGTAGGTAAATGCTAGGAAAAGAGTAAAGGCTGAAGGGAGAGGTTGTAAGGTTATTTATGTATTTATTTTAAGCCATTAGAGATGCAAGGTGTGTTTTGATTAGTGCTTCAGTGTTTCATCTATGGTGCAGTACTTTTATTTTGTGATTTGAAAATGTATTTGAGCTTTATGTCGCCTACAACGTGTGGCCAAGCCTTTGTCCTTAACTGGAAATTAGCGAGAAGGGTCCAGCTGCAGACCTCCACTCTCATCACCCTAGTTCTGTGAGCCAATGGGGTTTGAGACCTCCACTCTCAGTACCCTTCTGTGAGCCAATGGGGTTTGAGACCTCCACTCTCAGTACCCTTCTGTGAGCCAATGGGGGTTGAGCATGAGTAGTGGGGTTCCGTTGTATGAAGTACGTAAACTTTCACTTATTTCACCTTAGCAGTCCACCAAAATCTGTTTCTGAACAATTTTGAGGCGAGAAATAAGCTATGCAGTTGCTGAATCTTCACTCATATTAGATCTACAAGGCCTAATTTAAAAGTTTGTTCCGACTTTCGTAAGTCAACGGCACTACTGCACTGCCAGTTGCCACCGCTTTCTTGGCCGTGCTTCAAGCTAGTGGGGGACACCGAAGCGAAGCAGCAAAGGCCCAAACGACTACACATGTAAGTAACGTAGTCTAATACTACTTTTATGTCATCAAATATTACAATAATGCTGATAATGTGTTCATATTTGTATTCAGAATAAACGCTTTGTAAATAAATGCATTTACGGATCCGACTGCTAGCCTATTAGCTTACTACTATAATTTCCCATAGAGGTTAGCGAGTTAGCTAACATAAGCTTGCGATTTACAATGGCGTTATGGTGCATTCCCTCGTACTCGTGCTTTACATTTGTAACATAATTCGGTTGATTTGTGCTCAACATTACGAGATAAAAGTCTTTACTAGAGTGTGGTACTAGCCTACTAACGTTAACGTAACTAGTTCACTGATATGCGCCGTTTCTCTTCACTAATGGCGCTGTAGTAGTAGTTGATGTAGGTCTCTAGAGTCTAGATGGTGGGGAAGGGAGAGGAGAGGACAATAGTCTAGTCTAAATTAACCAGATACCATGGTTGTAGAGTTTGTTTGTATCCTGCTAATGAATTCCTGTGCAGTGTGTTGTGGTCAACAGAATGTGTGTTATTTGGTTAAAGTGGTTTTAAACCTCTGGCCATTGAGCCACATCTTAAAAATATTTTTGCTATTGTATTTTAACCATCTTACCAATATAACACAGGGACTTGAAACTGTTTTTGTCTTGTAGACCATGGCAAGAGCGCACTCCTGGGAGCTGAGTGGGTAAAAAACCACCTCCACCAGCTGAAGGGAAATGTTAAAGAACCTCCCTAGCTCATGTTGGGATTGACTGCCAAAAGGAAGTCGAGGAAAAACTTATTCAGGCACACAATGAAGACCACGAGGAATTGATGGAGAATTTTTTGTTTGTACATTTGGTTCATGTCGGAAGTCAGAGACACTCTTGAAAGTTTCAAGAAACCTTGTGAAATAGTTGAATAAAATAATTAGCCTACCTACTGTGTTGTGAATGTTTTCTCTTTTTCAAGGTGTGCTTGGACCCCTTCAATCACCGCCCGTATCACTGTGTGTGTGTGTGTGTGTGTGTATATGTATATGTGTATATATATATATATATATAGTCTTCATATATTTATAGACTTCTGAAAGAAAATACAATACTAATATTGATGTAGTTTAATATTTGTAATATATATCGCAGTATATATAGTCTTCATATATTTATAGACTTCTGAAAGAAAATACAATACAGTATAGTGAGGGTGATGAGCCCGGAGGTGAAAATACAATACAGTATAGTGAGGGTGATGAGCCCGGAGGTGGGTGGAGCTCTGCTCTGAGGGTGATGAGCCCCACCCCACTACTCATGCTCAACCCCCCATTGGCTCACAGAAGGGTACTGAGAGTGGAGGTCTCAAACCCCATTGGCTCACAGAACTAGGGTGATGAGAGTGGAGGTAGGGTGATGAGAGTGGAGGTCTGCAGCTGGACCCTTTTGAAATTAGCATGGAGTCCCTGTCCGACGAAGGTTTCATTTTTGTGAGTTTCATTTTTGCAGCAGTATACGTCCAGCCCCCCCGTCTCATTAAACAAGCTCTTCCTCCTTGTCTTCCAGGTCATGCAATATTTAAGCTCACCTATCTCAGCAACCACGACTACAAGCCTCTCTACTTTGAGTCTGATGCCGCTACCGTCAACGAAATTGTGCTGAAGGTGAGTTATGGGAGGAAATCGGGGTCTGGCTATGCCCTGTACCTTGCACACAGCAGATACTGTAAATCAATTATTTTTCGCAAACCGCTTCATGCACAACCTAAACACCAAGTAAATGCTACAGGGGAACACACTTTCTTTTTTTATTGACCAGCGCTGACAGTTTGGCTGTACTATTATGCAGTCCTTCATTTACCCCTAAGGTTGAAAACCTAATTAAGAGCCCTTACACGGATAGGTGAAATATCCTATTAAAAATGTAGATTAAGGCCACAAGGCATTTCTTCCACGGTCTATGAGAATTCAACTGTAACCATTATAATATAGATGATAATGGTACTTCTTTAATTAGCATTAATAATTATGAATTATTGTCACCGTATCATGATAACTCTGTTAAAAGTAGAGAACGGGATTGTGTCTGTTGGAGGGTAGGTCAGGTGGAGTGAAGGTTGTGGGTAATTGAGTGGATGCTGGTGCCGTGTTCTCTGGGGGACACGGTTAAGTAGCACGTCATTTGCAGGGCCTCTGTTGAGACACATCACTACGGTTGCCTAGTGCGACCCAGGACCTGGCAGGGGTAATAAGCACTCCGGCCTCCCTTGATGACGCCCATCTCTCAAATTCTCTCTAGACCAATAGTCGACTCCCAGGGTACCAGTCCAGGGCGAGAGGGCAAACTGCTAAGAGTAACGCTTACATCACCGCAAGTTGACGTTGCTTAATGTGCAACTCTCTTGTCTTGAGTAAGCTTTTTGTTTCCTGTTCCCACCGTCATAAAATATTTGGAAACAAGCTGGAAACTGTTTAGGTCAAGTCAACAGGGTTACCATGCACATGCCCAGCATTTTACTAGCCATGAAAGTTATTTTTAGCTTGCAGCCCTAAAGCACAATGGAAGACCACCATCCATGGTCCATGGTAATTCAGCATTTAAAACTAGTCAATTGACACCCTCTTTTCTTTTCCAGTCTGTGCATTAAAGATCCCTTTAAATTATCCATGCTAATATCACCGCCACTCCTCCAACTCATAATCCTGCCTTTCATGAGCTTGTCTTCAGGTGGTATTATGTCCCAAGTTTCTCATGTAAATATCATATGGTCATGTTTAGTGACATCTACTGGATGTGAGGCAAGAGTGACAGCTTGAACTGTCAGGAATCAGATGGTGAGGCCATCCTATGTCCCCTAAAAATGACAAAACATTACAGGGAACCCTGAATGTGTGGTCTTGCAACAACCCATTTTCAGAGGGAAGGGATGGAATGTATCAAAGTGTACATTCTACACGCTGACATGTTCCCGTTGTTTGACTTTCAGGTAAACTACATCCTTGAATCGCGGGCCAGCACCTCGCGGGCTGATTACTTTGCCCAGAAGCAACGGAAACTGAGCCGCCGCACCAGCTTCAGCTTCCAGAAGGAGAAGAAGTCCGGCCAATAGAGAGACTCAGCCCTTCAGCCTCCGTCCGTCCGCACGGATGGACAGACACGTAGACGAGGCCCGACAGTCTCATGCCAAGATACTGGTCAGAGCGGAGGGATCGGGCCAAACAAAAAAAAAAGGAAGAAGAGATGAAGACTGACACGCAAAGAGTCAGGGATGACGGAATGACACAAAGGGGAAGATGCTTCTTGATGTCAGTAGAGCAAGGTGGCAGCCTCTGAAACTCCTTTTTTCGTAGAAAAGTGGCTCCACAAGTAAAAACATTCTCTCCAGTTTGTATTTTTTTCAGAATGTTCAGACATGTGACTGAATATTCTTTTTCTAAAAGAGATGAAAGAATTGTTGGACTGAGGGTTTCGGCTATCGCGCCACTGTCAGTTTCCACAAAGACTTATTTATCCACTGCCTCTTGACTTTAAGGTAAGTTTTTGTAGCTTAAACAACGTGGTCACATACGACATAAGACCAATGAACATAAATCAAAGCTGTGTACTGAATCCCTGCTTCTGTCTTTATATGTATGTCCAAATGTAAACTTTTATACAACAGCAATGAAAGGGAAAACCCATGAATTTTTATTTGTACATAGCAGGTTTGCATTCAGGCTTTGAAATAATAATAATGACAAAAACATGAAACTGCTTTTGTTCATAGCAATTCATTACCTGGGAGGGTCACATCCTGATATGTGCTCTTCTATGATGTTGAAAGTTTTTTTGTTTTTTTTTATATAAAGATAACAGGAATGAACTCGCTTCCTTTGAATGCAAAAGATACAGAAGCAAAAGAAAACTTTGAAGATGACTTATTAACAGCCCAGCTATTGACTGGTTTGGATGGGTATGATCATGACAGATTTTTAAAGTTCCCATCCCTGGTAAGAATTTTTAAAGAGATGGCAACAGATCATTTCAGATGCCAAAATTGCAAACTGGGTGAAGGAAGGTTGCCTTTAGTATGCAGTCCTAAATTACCAGCCGCCAAGCGCCAAAAAGACGGTTAAAATTGTCTTTGGCGGATCTTTATGTCCCTGCTGGCCACCATACACTCTCTTTGACTGTGAGCCAATCAAATCAAAGCAAATTGCTCTGTATCAAACGGGCTCCTTATTGGTTGCCCGTGGTAGTGTCTGTTCCTCTACTGCCTGGATGGTTAACTAGCCTAATGTTAATAGAAACTTAATGTTAATTAATTACTGTGTGGCAACACAGCAGTGTGAGGACACCAAAATGAAAAAAATGACAAAAGACATTGTATAAAAATTAAAACTCTAAATCTGTTCTGTCTCTTTATTGAATGTTTTACACAGTACTTGAATCTATACACAAAATACTATACAGCATTGAAAACGAGTAGGGTGACATATTTCTATGAAACATGTATATTTATATAGCGTTATTATATACATTGTATTATTTATATTTATTCTCTTCTGTTAATTATCAAATAAGTAAAAATGCCAAAAAGCAAAAAATAAATAAATTATCTTGGACTGTGGAGCCCCACTCACAAACTTTACCAATTCTGATGAAAATACGAAATTTTTTGTCATGTACACGTCTATGGTAAAGAGTTTTCAAAACACTAGTTCGGCTTGAAGAAATTATTTTTATTTTATTAGAAAATGAGTGGTAGGCATATACTTAAGAAAGCGTAATATTGTACGATTTTTTGCATATTTTCCAATCAAAGTCAGAAAGCTGTCATAAACCCAAATAAGATAAAGGAGGACAAGATGGGTCACCTTTTTTTTAGGCACTTTGAGTTTATTTTTTCTTGATTTCTGGAAAAGCTGATGGAAATCTTGGCTTTGGCATTTTTTGGAATGGCAAGTGCGTGACATTACATCTTACCACTTGCTTACTCTTCAGCACAGAGAGTATGCTATGGCCACTTGCTTTGCATTAACAGTTCCCAATGTCAGCGTACTTCCAATTTCCTGAAAAAAAAGTAATTTATTTTGATCACTGGTGTGCTAAATTTTATACAATAAATCAGTGACTCTACCATGTGTTTGGAATTGTTGGGGGTCTATAAGCTAATTCAGACCACTTGAGTTAGTTCTCATTCACTTCCTCCACCATGTACACACTGTTCAGCCATGTTGATTTAATTCTCCGATGTAAACTCAATTTATGTTAATTTCCACAACAATAGATCTAATTTATTCAGCTCAATAGACATTACTAACTGAACATTTGAGAATCAGCTATGCATGAACATCCCTATTGTCACCAAAATTTAGTTTAGAAGGAGGAGAGTCAAGTTGGTCAAACTAAATTAAACAAAGCACTACATTTCCACAGCTTATCAATGTATCTTTTTTAATTCACCTATATTTATATGACTTTTTAGGGAAGAAAATGACAACAATCGTTTGGTGTTACAACCATGTAATAACTTTATATAGCACCTTTCGAAACCGGTTACAAAGTGCTTAACAAGAAACAGAAAAAAATAAAGTAAAAAGATAAAAAGGCAATGATTAAGGTGAGTTCTGCATGCGGTAAGAGTTTACATTGGTGGTGCTTACAAGGTTTGTTTACCAAGGGGTAGATGAGAAGGTATGTCATTGCGATTTTTGAAAATGTATTTGAGATAGTCTTGGAGTGAGAGATATTTAAAAAAAAAAAAAGCAATTCACAACAATCCTCTTCAGGCATTTTAATACACATCATGACAAGGAATAGGCCTATATTATGAGATTAGCAATTTTCCCCTAGCAGCAATTTCACTCAGTCAATTAGAGATTGTTTTAAAAGATGAAAATCGTACCACAGGGATAGTAAGACTGCCAAGGGGATATGGAAAAGTAATGGAATACATATGCCTTGCTATCCAGATGCTTTCTGTTGTAGAAAAGTAGGTTATTCAGACAAATGATGACACACTGACGTGGAACTGCTGTATGCTCAACCAGGGTGTAAATATTTCACTGCTGTAGCCCTAGCTCATCTCCACTGTAGCCTAGCAAATATTACATTGACAGCCAACTGAAAGGAAATGTCACATCATTCAATTTCAAATGTGACGTTAGGAGTCCACAGCCACGTTGAGCCCGACAATGGAATTGACGGCTAGAAAGATCGAGCTTGGCAAAGGGACTCTTAAAGCGCAGTGTCTCAGTGTTGCAGCGGATAGAAGCATTTAGGCACACAGAAAGGTGTCATTAATTGGCATTTGTAGCAACCTGGGTCTCTGTTTTCCTAGAGGGGGCTTATGCTTTACCAAGCGTTGCACGCATGAACAGATCCTATTAAAAAAGCTTACATGTTGGCCAATTTGACAGTCACATAAATCCCTCAAGCTGGAAAAAATAAGATTCAACATTTTTTATTCTAACTATATACACGCATACATGTGGCTGTAGTGTGAATGACAGTCACTCAACATAGAAATGTCAGTATGAGCTGTGACACATAGAGAACAAGCTTTTTTTATTCACAAAAGGCTTACTTGATCGGTTAACTAGGCCGTATAGTCACTTGTGGCGATTCAACACCCCCTGCACAAGGACATGAGTATCATTTCAGAGAGCGCATTGCTTTTGAAAAGGGAAGAGAGCTGATTTGATTGGTTATGACCGAAGCCAGGCCCACCCCACGCCTATTTATGTAATCTATTCCTCCTAATCCAACCCCATTTCCAACTACATCATTTCCTATATAAACAGTCCATGCCCTGTGATACAACATTGATTCACCCAAAATAGAGCCCATAGATAGATACATACATAAATAAGCTTTGTGGAAAGGGGCACACATTTGAACTACACAACACCCTCTAGTATTCCTGTAATAAACACATACTGTGAGCTTAGAATTTTCAGATTCTATCTGCATTGAGAGTAGCTCTGACACATTGAACTTGTGTTTTATGGAGATTGACCCTTTTTGTATTTAAAAAAAACCCAGCAGCTCCAACAGATTTTTTTCAATTAACACGTGTTAAGCACTGAGAAAAAGTAGGCTTATGTTACTGACTCAATTTGTATATACTATGTCAGATAGAACCTTGTAATAACCTCAATGTGCACATTTACCTTTTTCTGATAACTTTGCAAACACACTCTGACCTACTTAATGTCCATCCACCCATCCATTTTTTCACCACTTAGCCTAATTAGGACTGTAGCGGCAACAGGGCAAGCAGAGTAGCCCAGACGTCCTTTTCCCCAGCAACTTCCTAAAGCTCCACCTGGGGATCCCCAGGCGATCCCAGGCCAGCTGGGAGATGTAGTCCTTCCAGTGTGTCCTGGGTCTTCCCTGGGGTCTCCTTCCAGTTGGACATGCCTGGTATAGGCAGGAACCTCAGGGGCATACCAGATAGCTGGCTCCTCTTAATGTCGAAGACCAGCAGCTCAACTCCAAGGTCCTCCCCAGATTGCTGAGTTCCTCACTCACCCCGTCATGGAGCGTGAGGTCAGCCACCCTATGGAGAAACCTCATTTCGGTCACTTGTGACCATAGCTGGAATGATGATTGACTAAGCTCTCTCTTCATCCCCACAGTCCAATACAAAGACCACATTACTGCAGTCATTGCATTTAACCGGCAGTCAATCTCCTGATCCCTTTTACCCTCACTCGTGAACAAGACCCCAAGATACCTGGACTTCTCTACTTGAGGCAGTTCACTCCTCACCTGAATGGGACAGGCCACCTTTTTTCCAGGAGAGAACTATACCCTCAGACTTGGAGGTGCTGACCCTCACCCTCACCCTAAGATGCACACATCAGAAATCACCATCTAATGATGCTAAAAGGACGCCATCATCCCCAAACAGTAGAGAGGCCTTCCTAACACCACTGAATGGACACCCTCCAGACCTCTGCAACACCTTGATATCCTGTCTATGACTATCACAAACAAGAGAGGGGGACAAGGCACATCCTTGTTGGAGTCTGACGGCCACCTTGAACAAGTCTGAATTACTGCCAAGAATGCGAACACAGCTCCCTGTGGTATAGGGACCAAATGGCTCACAGCAGTAGCCCCACTGCTCATACTTCCACATTGTCTCCCACAGGATACCTCAGGAAACATGGTCCTTTTCTAAATCCACAAAACTATATGTAGACAGGATTAGCAAACTCTTGAGACCCCGCAATTAAAAACCCCAGTCCACTGTTCTGATACCAGGACAGCATCAATATTGTTCCTCCTGAATCCATGGTTTGACAGTCAGTTTTCTTTCCAGCACCTTGGCATATGCTTTCCCTGTGAGCCTGAGCAGTGTGATTCCTCAATTTTTTTGATCACACCCTCTCATTCCCTTTTTTTAAAATGGACCAGCACCCCTGTCTGCCAATCCAGAGGAACTATTTCCAAATGTTCCAATGTTCCTTGACAGACTGGATGAGATTAAGAGACTCAACAAGGCTGTGGAGTGGTGGGTGAAATAGATACCAGACAATGCCACCCTGGCTCTAATACCTTGATTAGACAACACAGGTTCGCTAACTGAGTGGCAGGCTACACTAGGGTGTGTCCAGGGGTGCAAAACTCACCAACCACACATTAATTCACAGCAGACAGGTGATAAATGGTGATCCGGTGCTTCTAAAACACAATAAGCAGTGAAGGTACCTCACCACAGGTGACCAGCCTCCCCGACAGGGCAGCGCCCAGCACTACGCCACACTAAAGAAACCGAGGAAGGAGTAATGTATAAGTTAACTAATACCAGTTGGTTCTATGGTTAAGCCATACAATAAAAATATGATGTCCAAGATGTTCAAGTACAAGAAAAAGACTAAAGATAAAGCTAAACACTAGATATTAAAAAGGCTGGAGGCAAAACAGCAGCATAGCAAAGATCTACAAAGAACAAACAGGTTTAATACATAGTCTCCACTCAAATGCTGAATGCATTCTGGCACCTTACTTACCACTGCGCACCTAGGCCCGGGGAATGACTGAGGAGATGCCAGTGAGCAGTCTCTGCATACAGTTGCCTTATCATAGATAATAAAATGCTGCATACCTCTAAAGCAGAAACACTCACATGACAAAGCAGGCACAGAGTCAACAGCACAACCAGCAGCTGCCTTGAGTACACCCCCGAACTAATTGGATGATTGATAGACGGAGGAGTCAGTGACCTTTCAGGGTTGCTTTCAAGAACCAGGTAGGGATGGTGTTACCTGTCATACATAGGTAGGTAGATCCAAAGGGTATAAGTCCATCCAGTACACAATTCCATAACTCAGAGTCCCTTTGCCAGAACTGTGTCAATGTTTTGTCTGCATGACTCATCTTCAGTCCAGATTTTCCTGCAGTCTGGCAGGAATGCTTCTGCTGCTGCTGCTGCTCTCAGTCAAGGTGAATGGATTCTGCATCCAGTCCAGTTTAATTGACTTGCAGCAGGTGGTTGTGCTCTAAAACCACAGAACTTGGCAGAAACCATCTGTGATCATGTTAAGGAGGATTTCTGACATAGGCACACACATCACATGACAATGCCACCTTGGGGGTTTCACCCAAAAAAATGTGTTTACCCAAAAGGGAGAGACCAGGTTTTTCAGTATGCTTTATTGAAAAATATTTTTAGGAAGGATGGAGACCAATTATTCTGGGCACAAAATAGTCAATAGTTAAAATATTTTTTTTAAAATGACCATAGGACAAAAAGGAGTTGACTGCTTTATGGAGTATACTCACCAGGAAAAGGGAAGGCAAGCTGCCAAAATTGGGGAAACTAAGGGGAGCTTCTCCCAGGGGTGAGTTAAAACAATGCAATTACGCACACACAAACATGCAGAACAATGGCTCGGCTTATGCCAGGACCCCACAACCCGTCGACTGCCATAGACGGGGCCAACCCCTCCAGGCAGGGCCCCATCTATAGCAGTCGACTGGTTGTGTGCTCACTTGTTAGTCAAAATATGAATTTTAGTTTTCGCTTATGGGCTATATTAGACTTTATATTTCTACACAGAAGATGGACCTTGGTCCCCTGGAGTTTCAAGTTGTTCTGCAGCCAGCCAGTAGAGGGCAATAGAGGGATCATCTCTGCCAGGACTACTGTCAAAATTGGCTTCAACAGACAAGGCCAGGGTACCATGAGACAGTTATACTGAATTCAATGAAATGCATGACGTGAGTTATGATCATTATAGACCATGGACATATTTCCAGAGGCTTAAAGTGCTATAGCGTACAAAGACTTGTACAGTTTTGAGTAGTGCAAAATTGTACAAGCCATGATTTAGTAATGATTAGTAGGAATTAGGGTTACCTACTGATACATCTGATCAATTTTGTGTTTAGATAATGCAGTCTTGTTAGCTGGTCTGCTAACCATCACTGTCTTGTTAACATCTGATTTGTGCACTAGCTAACATATTTAGTAGACGCTAACGTTAGCATTAGTAGTGGCTAGTAGTCCCATGTCTCGTGAACATTTACACCAGTTGCATCACGTTATCAGACGGTGCACTTTTAACGTACATTTCTGGACTACAATTCTGGACCACTTTGGCCAAATCCAAAATACACTCTAATGGCGGGATCAGACTACACATATCAGGCCGATTATAGCCCGATTCGGCAGACGTAGGGCGTCGGGTCGAGTCGGGAACGACAGGGTGCGACAATCGATCGTTTTATCTTGTGTAGTGTGACATAGTGGACGACAACCGACGCCGCATCTGGGACGCCTCATGACGTCCCGACAAAAGACTAGCATGTTATACATTTTTTTTACGTGTTCCGCCTCGTCCATGACGTTGACCAATAGGAGCACGGAGCGCTATAAACAAACATGGCGAAGCGAAAGAGGAATGAAGTTGTTGGTGCCGCTAGGTGGAACTATGAAACAGAGGAAAGGTTTGTCAAGGTCTGGCAACAACACCCATGTAGAGGCTAACCAGCTAGCTACATTTAGGTTTCACTAAAGGCTAAAACTTCGTTATTTTTTACCTCAAGTTCTCTTTGAAGGATTGACAACCCATACTGTTCTCTTCATGTGACCCAAGAACGGGTCCACAGTCGTTTTTTCTTTTAGGCTTTTCGGAACACAACACAGCCAGTACCATACATACCGCTTCGGACGCCATTGTTTGTTTACATTCTCGTTGCCTAGCACCTGCTTTCCAATGACATCACGCACGTCAGCAAGCGATTATTGGTCGGTGACCAACATGTAGTCTGTCATGTCTGTCGGCCAAGACACAGCACAAATTTATCACTCTATATCGCCTAATCTGACACAGTGACCATCATAACAGACAAAAATATTGTGTAGTCTGATCCCGGCATTAGTTTGAATTCTCCAGCGGACCTCCATGGCACCAGTAGTGGTTGATAGATTTGTAACACAACTGCAAAGCCTCTATACCTGCAACAGACTGAACACACACACACACACACACACACACACACACACACACACACACACACACACACACAAGCACACACTTTACAATTACTGCAAGGCTGGGACAGGCAGAATCTCCAGGACCTCCTCCTGTGTGATTATGGTTCAGTGAGCATGCAGTGGTACAGTGGCATAGGAGGGCTAACACAGGCAATACCCAGAGGGTAGAGGAGGAGGACATAGACAGAGATTGAGGTTTCTAACAACAGTGTACCTAATACACTCCCTCGGCTTCTATCAGACTGTCATATTATTCGATCAAGAATGCTGCAGCTTTTGTTTTGAGTGGCACTGGGTGTTAGGCCATCTTCATTTATGTTTGCAGGGAATTTTTTTTTATTTGCCACATGGTGAGGCAGGTATTCGGAGGGAAAAAACGATCATTAGGGCATTGGTGCAGCTAAATGTCTTTTTTTGTGTTTCTGTTGTTTGCCAAGTTGACTATAATATATTGGGCTGTTACAACTATCAGCTGATGACAAGGTAATAAAAACCTAATATGATAACTGACATAAATACAGACCGGCTACATTGCCAGTCAGTTAAATTTACCCCCACAAGTTGATCCTATTATTTGCGAACAGGCATCTACAACTAAAAATATGTGATATTGTCCAACACCTTTGCAGTAAGCATTATGCATGATGACAAGAGTCCAGAGCAGAAAAAAACACAGCTAGATACAACAGGATGAGAAAATGTCCCTTTTATTTTCCTTTTATCTTTAATTTTAGGATTTATTGTTTTATTATTCCACAGGTTTCAGTCAAAATATCTCTCTGCACTATAAAATTGAATTAAGCCATAGGGGATATTACTGTAAAGCATAGAATTTGATCAATTAACATGATTATGAGGTCAACAGAATTTCACCTGTAGTTGGGGAAATTCATAATGTCACTGCAAAGGCCTTCCTGACTAACTAACTATGTTGGGAAACTATGACTTTATGATATCCAAGTTTGCGTCATTAGTTTGAAGTTAATTTCTATAACAAATTGGCAATAGTAGAATAATCAAAATAACAAATGAAAGTATTGAAGTAAAACAACTTGGATGGTGGCCCAATTTATCTAACACTATTGACACTATTGTAAAATGGGCTAGTAACTAAATGCATGCAAAAAATAAATGTATCCAGTAATTGTTTTTTAAAGAGCTTGAATTTTCTCTATTGTCAATCATGCCCGAGTTTCGTACTTGGCATTCCGACGTCCGTTGCCTTTCCATTGCATTTTTTTCCTAGTAGGAAGTTGGACTTTCCAAAACTGTTTCAATCATAGCTTCTTCCATCAATCTTCAACTTCAATTAAAAAGAAAAAGTTGATTTCCAATGTGACAAAAAAAGGCAGTTGTTGTTATTACTGGACCCTTTGTTGGGGTTAATGATATTATCCATAATTTATTGTGGGGTAAATATCACTTAGATTATGGCTGCTTCAGATATTAAACTGTATCATTAATTGCTCTTTAAATGCTCTTTAGAGCATTTTCTTGCATTTGAATTAATTTAAATTAGTCTAGTGTGGGAAGGTGGGTGGGGTGTAACATTGTTAACTACTGAAATATGAAAGCATTTGAACTTGGAAGGAATAAATTAGTCTGAAAGCATAACTTAACTATCCAATCCATGTATATATACCAAGTTGGCATATAAGAATTTTTGTCATTGTCAGTAAAAACGAATGGCCACACACACTTCTAATGAGTCCAAGCTTCAGTTGTGGGCACCTCACTGATAAATTGTGATGCTCCCCCTATTTGTTACCACTATTAAATTAAATGACATCAGGTAATAGATTCACCTCTTGCAAATTAAGAAATATTAACGGCAATTCCAGTAATTGGACCCTCTATGTTGCTCCCAGAGCACACTTCTCCTACTGAGAGTCATTTTATCTGGCCTTCACTTAACCAAAGGAACATATGTTATGTTAATGGAAGCAGACATATTTTTTTGTAGTTGTGTTTTTGTGGTTTGATTCACATCGATCTTAAATTGGAGCATTGCAAGCTAAGCCTTGTTGACCATGAAAGTTATATCACTTCCAAACTGCGTTTAGTTCCATGACGTCTCTCTTTTAAGGGGAGTTTACAGTTTTGTCCTTTACCATTTGGCAAGGTGCAACAGTACAGTTTGGTAGTCGGGACACTCCACTGATGGAAAAGAGATCCCTGTAGTGATTTTTTTTTAATTATTTTTTACAATTTTCTTAGAGGCAGGCCTGCAGCTTTTCCCAAATAGCTAGCCTGCCATCTTGTGGTCAATAGTGTTACTCGAAGCCAATGTGTTAGGATTGTCAAAGGCATAATACCCATAGACACTCCCGCTCAGCAGCTCACCTCCATAACTAACACTAAGCCTGAATTGACAGCTCTTGATCCAAAGTCAGTGGACTCTTAAGTTTTGATGTTTCTCCATTGATTTCAAGCAATCAACCCTGATCCTCAAGGCTAACATGACTGCCGCAAGGCATGGGGGAAATTTTTTTTTTAAATCATCTCGGTTATAAAAACGAGTGATGGAAATAACCAGAGTTCATTGGTGTGGATTGAACATCCCCCTCCTTTTGCGAGTGGTTAATCCAATTACGGAATCAATTCAATGCCAACAAGTCAAACAAGTCACCTTTTTGCTGGAGTTCCACAATAAAGATAACACCTTGGTGGATCACAGCAACAATAAGACTGCTTTGAATTTCTCAGATGCTTGAGGAATGGTGTGGAATTGAACTTCATGTAAGGTCAAGTCAAGTGTTTGTCTTTATTTGAAACTGAATTGTTTGTACATTACTCTACAGTGAATAGACATGCGTACTGTATATATAAAAAAATGTGTGTCTATTTCACTGATTGATACATATACTTGTGTTTATTTGCAAATTTTTTACACTCTGGTTTTTATATTGCACATTCATACTGCACATGTACATACATACTGATTTTCAATTGTTTATTTTTTACATTGCCATATTGTTTATATATTTATTTTATTATTTGTTCATTTTATTTTTAGTTCTTGTAGTATTGTTTTTGTAGTATCTCCTAGTTTAGCCCCCTTTTCCTTTTCTACCTTAGCAGTGTTTCAGAGCATGCCACCACGCATTTCACTGCACTTTTGTACTACTGTAACTGTGTATGTGACAAATAATCTGTGCACTTTTAATCTCTGAAACACATTGCATTGCATCTTAATGTACAAAATGTACTATATAAATAAAGTTTCATTTTATTTGTACATTATACTGCAATGATAGTCAATGCAGGCACGTAGATCATTACTGCTCTTCAGCACCACCGCTTATTCATGATGCATACAAATATTTTTTATATTTTTAATTTTATTTGCTTCACTAAGCATCCAGAAAGTCCTGAACCCATGTTAGTGTCATGGCCTAAAACACATACATTGTTGTTTATGTTTTCTTTGTTTGTTTTAATATGAATTGGGGGATTACATACATATTTATTGACCTGTCCATTATGTGCAAACTAAATTATGCCACATTTTTCCCACACACCTAGTGAACGCATATGTATTGTATCTTAATTCCTTTAGTTTCCATTTAGTTGTTGGTGTTTAATAATACAAAGCAGACATACATACACAAATCAGCTTTTATTAAAGAGGAATACCATTTAACAGCGTGTTTCCTATAACCTACAAGTCAATGCAATCCGTTTTTTTCTGAACGTAAATAAATTTTAACGAAAAGATCTGTGATGTCATCAGCATTTAAAGCCTGGACCTGCTCCACAGACATTGTGCCTGAGACTCATTTTGTGAACCTGTAGATTGATTGTATTTATACACAAATAAACTTCATTCTAATGTAAGGTAAGCCACAAAATATCTCCTTATTCCCAGAAACTCCTCCTGGGTCTTTCTCCATGCCTCTTTTTATTCATTCTTTACTTCATACTGGATTCACTTACCTATTCAGTTCCTATCCAATATGAGGAGAGAGCCAAAATCAAATAAAATGTTGGGGTTTATTTTCCTGATGTTGAAAAAATATGGATTATTGCCCCAAGGGCTAAGTACTGCTGGGTATCAATTGATCTCATTTTTTTAATTTCACATAAATACTGCAAAAACAAGATTTTGACCTTCCATTAGTTTAGTGCAGTTCTTGAACATACCAGAGGGGGTCCTTGTTACTTGGTTAGCTTCTCAATGTTGAATTACAATAACTGTGAAGTGGACAGCGGAACGGAAACTTCCATGTTGTTGTACTCATTTGTTCAGGAATATAAACCTATTATGGGCTATGATTAGAACAAATAGCATACAATGAGTATTTGTAAGTCAATCCACTTTTTGCTTTGGCATCACGCTCTTATTTTGCATGGAAAATGACTAGTGAGGTGTCGTGTGAGGTACAAAATAATCAACAACAACTAAAAAAGTATGTAGTTTTTAAAGGGTAAATTGTGTTCGGCTGATAAAATGATGACACTGACTGGATCTTCTAGATTTTCAAAATACTGAATGATGACCTAATATAATAATATAATTATAATAATAATATAATTTTCCCCTCCCCTCCCTTTTCACTGTTATGATACCTATGTAACCCACTGTAAAGAAACACTCTTCTTGCCAAATTCTTGCTTACTGCTACAAAATGTTTGGGTTTTATAGTATAGCATATAAAGTTTTATAGTACCATTCTTTGTCCAAGACGGTTCTCCATTGAAGCGAAGGAAAGTTTGATATGACATTTCCTCTGGAGGAAGAGAAAAAAAAAAGACCCAGTCCACTTTCAGACCACAAGGAGTGTCAAAAAGTGTTGAATGGACCAACGTGATGCCCAACCAAAAGAATGAGGCCTGGTCTACTTCGCCTTTCCTTCCTCACATCCTTTCACCCATTATGACCTATATTCTATGTGCACACACACACACACACAGACACACACACACACAGAGCCCTATTCATCGCTGGGTTTGCAAAAACCCTTGTTTTGAGTGTCCCTGCAGTCCAGTTGGTCTCCTCGACTAACAAGGGCACTAATGTCGTGCACTTAGTTTACCCTTCTACAGGCACGTCTACCTCTCTGAGTACCTCTCCTTTTATGGACCTTAACTGTGGGATATCAACAACAGCTTTGCCCGATAAGCCGTGTTTCAAGGGTAAGGATTGGGCCGGCTTGTTTGGCCTGCTTTGGCTGTTAATATTTTTGGACGAGGACCCTGATGCGTTTGTCCAAATCATGTTTGGCTAGCAGAAGCGTGAACTGAAAGGGGTCCATTGCTTATTTCTCTCGCTCTCTCTCTCTCTTTCACTCACACACACACACACACACACACACACACACACACACACACACAGTTGTTGGACGCCCAGCTACAAAGCAGGCAGAGAGCACTACCCAGAGTTCCCATTCCATTTATTAGATATGGTTTATAAATAGACACACTCAGACACATATGTTGAAAGTATAAAAAAATACAATAACAGATTTTCTAAACTTTTTTTTTTTAGTGAGGTCTCTTCTTTGCACCTTTGTCACCTGTTATTTTTCACTTGAATGGCTGACAAAAAATGGAAAATATCACTTTTCACTTGAGTGTTTCTTACATAGTATGAGGTTTCAATTACTTTCACAAATCAAATCATCAAGCAAGTCATTGTCATCAATGTCATGATAAAATTAGATTAGAGAATAGAAAATAGAATCACATGCAGCCAGCGACTTTTCATTGAATCTGTACAGTACATCCAGTCAGCCAAACAAGTATATCTCAATGAAATAGATTTTGAAATCCATAGCTTCATAGTACTTTGTCCGCCAAACTATGGAAACCTGATATTACAAGGTAAAAATGTTGGAACAGAGGATTAATGACTGAAGGAAAAACAGTGTTAACCTTTTACTGAAGACTGGTTGGCAAATGCATCTTCCACATCTTCCAGATATGTTGAGTCATTTGTCAAGATGGACAGTCAAAACATTTTAAATTCTTGGGGTATTAGCATTCTCAAACATACAATATATTCCAGTTAGACTAAATAAATAACAAAGAATGAGGCAACATGGCTAAGTTGAATTGATAAACATTTTTTAAAGTGTTTGCAAAGTCATTAGCATTTTAAAGGTTCTGATTTTCTTCAACCAAAAAGGACAATATCAATCACACATGTAATAAACCTAGTGCAGCACAAATACACAACTAATGTCTTCTTCAAGCATTTATGCACCGTATAGCTACTGTGCCAAATCTGGCACACTTTGTTCTAAGGACAATAACTTCAGCTGCTAATTCATATATCATAATTTGTAAATATATCTAAAAATACAACTCATCAACTTCAGTTTCATAGGAAATTGCATGATTTCTTGGTATCGCACCAGCTTTTGTTTTTGTAGTAGATGAAAATCTGACTCTCACTATTCACAGTGTTTCAAAATGAACAGTACAGGCCGACACCTACTGTGTGGCTGAAAACTGGCACCATTTCAGTAATCATTGTGGAGGTTGTCTTCAAGTCCAGTATTGCTCCAATAATTCTGCCAAGCAAAATTCAAGCACTACTGAATTAGAATCAGTTACGAGGAAAAAATGTACAACTTACAGTATAGTACTAATATCTCAGCAGCAGTAAGACTTTGTGTCTTTGCCTCTTTTTATAGATAGTTAGATTAGCACAGCTGTCCTTTTTTCACTTCAGTTTCAGCCAGTAAATTATGAGGAACTATGTCGCCACCAATGGTTTAAACATCTGATCTAAATTTCAGAAAATAAATTTCAGAATTTCAGCAAAATCTTGCTTTAATGATTTGTTAATTATATATATATATATTTGTTAATAATAATTTACTTTAATATAATGTAATATAATGTAATTTAATATAATATAGTATAATATAATATAATATAATATAATATATAAGAACAGAAACAGTTCATTTTACAGGAATGTGATACTTAACTCATTAAGCATTTTTGCATAGAAAGTATTCATGTAGCTAAGAAAATAATAACTGTTATATTTTCTGCATGATATGGCATTAAAATCACATATGAAAAATAGTCACTTTGTACTCACTCACAGGAATGGGTTCAACATTTCATTTTAAGAATCTAAATTTCCAAGGATATATTTGCTAGTAATTTGAAAATAAATCAAAATACCAAAATATGAGTTTAGGTAATCGCCATCAAAAATGAATGCAGAGTGTTTCAACAGGAAATGACCAGGCTACAGATAAATGACTCGTGGTGGAAAAAGGACATAAATGGTTCAAAAGATGAAAATAAATAAATAATATACTGTACTCATTCTGCATCTGACAGGCAATATTCTAAGAGTGAATAATACTGACCACGCAGACATGAATATATATCTTTTTGATAATAAAATACTTATCTACAAATGTTTATAATTGGATTGATATATAAATATGTATAACAATATATATGTATTTCTATACATATATATTTACAACAAAAGGTGCACTTAAATAATGTCATCAAGGAGATGGGGGGTGCCTACCCAGTCCAGTGTTCTAGGCTCGGAGGCAGCCATGATCATGCACATGAACTGCTTACCTGTCCTCTTGTCAATAGGATATATAGTTGTGGGTGTGAACCTTCTGTTACTTTCCACAAACTCACAGAGCTGCTGATACACCTGTGGGTATTCATGGCGTAGGAAAACCCCTCGAATTCTTAACTCCCGTTGTATATTGATAAAACAGATTTCCCTGGCCTTCCTGCCTTCCTCTCCCTCTTTGTCAATATCCGCTGTGCCTGGAGGTGGCGTGAGAATTAATGTTTCCATGTCGCTCTCTTTCTTGTGAACCTTTCTCTCAGGGCTAAAGGAAGCCAGTGCTACCTTGGCGTATTTCCTGACAGTTGGAGCTTGGTTCCTTGGTGATGGCCCATCGGGCAATTGCTCACCGACAGCAATGGATACATTCAAGAGGAAACATTCGTTTGGGTCATACTCCTTACCAGCCTCTTGCAGCTCCTTGCAATATTCACCTAGGTTGTCCTTGAAGCTCTCCAGCTCTCGAAGGGACAGGTATGTTGGGGACATCAAGAGACTATCCAGGCCATACTGCAGGAAGTTACTGGATGAACCAGGGTTTGGGAAGCCAAGGAAGAGCACTCCTCTTCCCCGGGAAAGGAAGCCCACTTTGGCAATGCGGGAGAAGGCTTTGTGGACTTCAACAGTCTCCCGGCAGTGCTTGATAATGTGACGGCATATGCTGCCAATTCTTCCGTAGAGGCAGCTCTCTTTGTGAATGTCCCAGTCCTCCCTACGACAGTTACGGGAGCAGTAGTAGGTGTAGCAGCTGTGGCAGGATTTAAAGTACAGGCATGCATTAAACAAGGTCTCTGTCCTCCGGCATTTGTTGTTCGAACACATCATTGTATCATCCTCATCTGGGCTCTGGTCTGGAGAGCATTCATCTGCACTCTTCATTGCATCACTGCTCCCGTCCATATCTCTGAAAGCATCACGATTCATTCTTATTGAGGTGGGCTGCTTGTCGAGAGGAACTGGTTCCTCTATCCCCGCCTTTGAGCTCTTTCGAGATAGAGATGCTGCCTCTTCCTCGTCTATTAACTTTTTCAGTTGATCCAGAATGTCCTCACTTGCCCTTCTACTGGGTGGCTTGTAGTCAGTCACAAGGTCTGCTAGAAGCTCATCAAGTTGTTCAAGGCTTTGCTGAAGAGACGCGCTCTCATGTGTCTTCTCTTTGGTTGAGGTTGCAAAGCAAGACATGGTGTCATGCAGAGAGGCGTCTGGAGCCCCAGTGCTTCTGGAGTCCAGAATGTCCCAACTGGCAGACCGTCCTTCAGACTTATTAAGGTTACCTGGTCGAATGTCATTATCAGTGATTGTTATCTCGGGAGTGACATACCAGAGTTTATTGGTAGTGCTTTTTGATATCTCTGTTGGGCTTTTGTCAATCAAGGAGTTATCAGACATGGACAAGGCTGCGTAGCGTCTTGGTGAACTGGAGAGATTGACTACCACTGGTTGTGGCTTGTCATCCGTGGCTGCTGCTGTAGGCTTCCTGGGGTCAAGAAGGTTGTCATAGCTCTGACCCCGCTGAACAGGCAGAGGCTGTTCCCTCTCTACACGAGAGTTAAGGATATTGTCCCAAGACCTTGAGTAAGGTTTGGAATCTGTGCCGATTCTTTGAGGTTCCATACATGGGTTGGCATACCAGGTTGTCAGCACTGGCTCTTGCCTTCCTCTGGTTGGAGTGACTTGAGATACATAAGAGGCAGGATTGGTAGAATATCCAGATGCATCTGAGCCATACCAATCATCTGTCTGTGGCTGAACAACTCGAGCATGTCTTCGCCCCTCCGTGTAATATGCCCTTGCTGGTATATGATGCTCTGGTGGCACTGCGTACATGTCACTGGGATAGAAAATTCTTGGCGGAGCAGTCTGGATTTGATAAGTCCTTGGATCATCCCCATAAAATGTTCTTGTTGGGGGTGTCTGGATGATGTATGGCCCTGGCTCATTTGCTGCATAGGGTTTAGGATATGCTGCCTGCACTGAGTATGGGTAGGTCTCCATCTCAGTAAAATAGGGTCTGGCTGCTACAGCATGCACCATGCGAGTCCTTGGATCCTGCACATATTGTACTTTGGGAGTTAGGGCTTGCCCTGGCATGTAACGGTCATCATGAAAGTAAGAAGTTGGTTGAGGAGGGGCTGTAGTAACATATCTCCCAGGGTCATCTGCATAAAAGAACTTGGTTGGCACATTAGGACTAGAATGAGCTCTGCGTTCCCTACCATAGTAATCACCCGCTGAAGGCATTCTTTGTAAAGGAATCTCCATGGGTTGTGGGTAACTATTTGGCATGCTGCGGGAATACTGGTATGCTTGCCTGCTCTCAGTACCGAATGAATCAGTGGGAGTTGGTGTTCTAGAGTAGGAGAAATGGCGTGGCACTGTCAGGCTCCTACTTCCCCCACTGTGGTACCTCTGCCAGGGTATGTCCCCTTGAGGTGTTGTTTGTTTCCGTCCAGAATGTTGTAATGCTGCTTCATCAGGTTTGATGTCCACCCGACACCTGACATGAGGGCTAGTGGCTGGCTTGTCCAGCCCTCCATCCTCAGAATGTTCTGCAACATAGAGGGGTGAGTATCTGCTGGTGTCACCTATTTGAGGCTGCAATTTAATGGGATGTACTTCATGCATATGAGCCCGAGTTGCTGTATAGGAGGACTCCCTACGTGGTGACACTTCTGGTCTCCAGTGAGGGTCCCTTGGAGCCCTTTGGGCTTCCCTGCCCCTCCTCCCCATAGATGAGGACCCTTCAAAAGATACAGGCGTAAGACTGGTCTGGACCCGAGGGGCACTTTTTGACCTGGTCCTTCTCTTTTGTTCAGGGACAACTACCTCACTGGCCATATCTGCTCCCATTGGTTGAGGAGTCAGCCTATGGCTGAAAATGTCTGGAGCAGAAAAGCGGTATCTCTGCTGGCGCCCCAAGGCATTCCAGGCAACATCTGGGTTGGCTGCATGCCTATCAGCCCTCCTGTAGGGGGACTCCATTGAGTACTGGTGAGATTTTGGGTACTCCAGTGACTTATAGTCAAAAGTACGGCAGTGCCTCTTATTTATGTTTCTCTGATTGTCCTCCAGTGTGCTGTAATTTGGGGAATCACATTGTTTGGAGGGTGGCAAGGACTTGTAGTGCGAAGAAATGGGGATCACTTTTATATCTTGATGCACAGTTGATACCAGTATGTCAGGCGGGTCTGTGCGTGTCATCTTAAAGGGACTCTTCTAGTTTTCTCCATCAAGTTGTTTTAATGTTAATTGTCCCTGCAGAAGTGAAGAAAGAAACCATAGTCAGCAATATTTATCAAACTCTAACTTTCCATGGGGAAATAAATCATATTCTACAGATCATCTGTCAAAAATCTACAGTTAGAAGAAAAGGTTTTCTACAGTATTCTGCAGCCCTTAGGTAAAATACATATTTTCATGAAATGGACACATTTTCATGGCATCATCTAAAATTAGGTATTGTTACATTTGATGATTAGAAAACAAAGTAAATGATTAAATATGCCTCATGAGGCAATGTTATATATGTTTTAATAATCAAAGCTTTCAGAAAAATGTTTCATGTGCTGCAATGACTGAATGACTGATGCAATATTTGAACAGCCACTTGTTTCAGTCATATTTAAAAACACTATAAAGTAATAATTTTAAAGTAGGCTAAAGTCTTCTGAACATGCAAACATTTGATGTGTGTATGTATGCATTAATAATTTTGCCAAATAATGTACAATATATAACTATTTCTTATGCCATTTCATTTCTCTCCTACTGATTTCAAGTGTTCTGTGTAGCATTTCCCACTCCCACACTAAGTGCATTAGTTAAAGTATATGTGCTGTAAGAATAAGAAAAACCTCGTCCATTAACCACACACCACAACAGTCCAGCAATCACTAGGGACACCTAGTCTTGTTTTGATTCACTTTTGTGGCTTTGACAGTTTTTCTTTAATTCTGTTATGATGCATTGATGCTTTGTATGCAAGACTGATCACCTGTATGTTCTGTTAGCCTACCGGTATGTTACCAATTTTAAATCACAAGTAGTTAATTATTTTGCTTGATTATTTCAGACAGATATTCATTATTACTATTATTATTAGTATTAGTAGTAGCAGTGGTAGTAGTAGTAGCAATAGTAGTAGTGGTAGCAATAGTAGTAGTAGTAGTAGTAGTAGTAGTAGTAGTATCTGACATCAGTTGCCTATACCAGTAATATTTTTAGGCTATAGGCCTAAAAAGGCAGTAAAAAGGCATGTGTTTTAATGCAACCGCAAAAAGAACCCCTTTTACAATGTATGCCCTAAGGGTACCTAAACTGATAAAGACGAAAACTGGGCATAAAACACTGAAATAACACTTAGACCAGCCGTAATACTGTGCTGTAGAAAGCTCCCTAGTTGTGATTTATTGTGAAAAGCATTTTGGAAAACTCAGGCTGGAAGCCAGACTGGGAGTGACTGAAGGCTCAGTCGTCCTTCAGTGACATTCGCAGGTGCCGATACGCAACTGCACAACATTTTTGATGAGCTACTGCATAATCTCATGCTTTTTCTATTTTTTCTGATGCAGACCATATTCAGTGATGTGACCCGTTTTACACATTAAACCCCTGAGGGGACTATATAATTGAAACTGTCCCTACGATATACAGCATGTTACTATATGTATTTCTTTCTATGATGACTAACACTACAGTATCATTAATAATGGAATGGAATGCATTGTACTAAACCAAAGCCTAAGGCTGTAAAAAACATGCCACACATTTTATTCATAGGCAGCTCATTGTACATTTTACACCACAAATAATATCCTCTGGTAGTAATCTATGCCGTATCAATAATCTATCCAATACCAAACTAAATAAAGGATGTTTGTTATTGGATGACCACACACATTAATGAAAATTTGTTTAATAGTATTGAAAATGTTACTTCAGTAAACATCTGGCTCCACGCAAGTGTAAAGAATCATCTGCATGAATATGCATAGTAAAACTGACACACAATAATAGCATTCACAGCTTATTGTATCAACTTCGTGTGCACACAAATAACCGGCTGCAAATTACTACAGTTTTATTTTTAAAGACATGAACAAAGTCCATGTCTTCTATGTAACAAGAAATTTATTTTTTAAGGCTCAAAATAGTTCCTCTGGGGACTTTTTTTTTTACTTCATCTTGTGTTCAGTAACGTCCTTAGCAGGTGTCAGGGGACTGAGCTGCCAACACTGACGAAAAAAAGAATAGCAATCTCATTTAGTTCTTAAAATGGACATGACATCAAAAGTACACCCCACCAACAATTTAAAACTTGCAAGTATTGTAGTTTCTAAGGACACGTGACATTGCATCTATAGGGGGATGATGATGTAATTGAATCTGTTCTAGTCCTCATTTTCTTTTTCTCATGAGAAAGTGGGTGCATGCTGCAGCACGACAATGCCCACACTATATGCAATCTGGACTTCTATGACTCTAGAAAAAAACCCACCATAGTTACTCATCAACAACATGCCATATGAGTGAATTTAAGGGCATGCAACTTTAATGAATATAATGAACGTTCTAAGGGATTATGGGCACAATCACACACTCACACAAAACTGCCTTTGTGATTTAAGATACGCGAAGCAACCACATCAACAGTCAACATCGTGTTTTATGATGCTGTACAACCAGTTGCAAGGGAAATATGTTCTTGTTGTGTTTGAAATATGTAGTGTATGACAGGAAAATCTATTCACAGGAAAAAATACCTTGTGCAGGATTCAATTTAAATGACCCGTGGGGAAATTCGGTCAAGTATAAGTTACAGGATATAGGAAAGGAAAGGAAAAGGAAAATAGAATAAAAACTGAAAATATATAATATAAACAACAAGATTATAGCAAGTGGGGGGATATAGAAACGTATGTAACTGACAATTGCAACATGAATTTGTGCAAAGTTAAAGGTGTGCAATTTAGCAGAGAGAGAAAGAGAGACAAAGAATGAATGCAGATTATGTACAATGAAAATATACCAAAAGTATGAAATATATGCAGTATGAAATGAAATATCAATATATGTGCAATACATAGCAATGTGTGAATTGACAGGGAATATACATAATGTGCAAAGGGAGCATCATATTCACATATATACAGAAAGCGTAATTGTCAAAAAAACTACTTAACTTCAATATAGCTCTCTTTGAGAAATGGTTTCTGAAACCTGTGTTCAATTGTAAGACAAGAAGCTTCATGCTTATATATCTGTGCAGATGAATGACTAAAAAGATGACTATGCAAAAAGGTGCAATATATGTTCATACTTTTTTTTTTCTTTCTTTAAGTTGGGTTCACTTACTTCCAGCGCTTGATTCATTTCATTTTGGCTTCATTTTAGAACCAGCTATATTTTGTTTCTGTGGTCTCTACTACACTAGGGGACGAATGCTGAGCCAATATTGATCCAGTGCTGGGAACAATGTCATGGACAAGTTTCTGTTCCATTTCTTAGTTGTGGGTGGCGGATCGGTAGGGTGTAGAGTCTGACACCCGGGATAGACATCATTACCGCTAATGTTAATGCAAGATGTGGAGCCAAATTCAGGTCAGTCAATCAGACTCTGACCGACTAAACTGTATTGAAATTTCATACTACTTTGTATGCTGTACAAAGGTCTACAAATCACTTCAGTTTCAGTTTAGTTCAGTTTTAGTCAACACATTGTACTTGTATCAGTAAAATATTCAAAAAAAAACATTAAATAAATGCACATTTAGAACACGGGTGTGCAAATATTTTTGATTATGGTAATTGTAAAAGAAATTATAAAAAAATCATGTGTTGTTTCATGTTTTCTTTTCTCAGATTTTATTTTTCCGTATTTATTTATTCTTCTTTGAATGCATATTCGCTTCTTTGTGTTTCTTATTTCTATCTCCTCATTATGTATTTTACTATTATTGTTTTTATTCATTACTGTAAAGCACTTGTAAACTGTACTTTTAAATAAATGCTATATAAATAAAATGTATTATTATTTAAATAAATAATATATATATATATATATATATATGGGGGGCCAAACAATATTTATCGAACTTATATATATATATATATTATATATATATAAAAATATAATGAACTTTGATATATATACAATGAACTTTGATATATATACATCGAATTTGATATATATACAGCAGACATTGATATATATACATCGGATTTGATATATATACATCAGACTTTGATATACATCGGACTTTGAGTTTCGACCAGCTATTCAGCACCACCGTGAGCGATCTGAAAGTTAAATTATCTTTTGATGAGTAAAGATAATGACTGAAAGTTCAAGGGAAATTTGATATATTTATATTATGAATTTATTGGCTACTTTGAAGATTGTGTTTCGATCAGGCATTGATCTAACTATCTTTTCAACACCAATGTGACAGATGCGTATTTGTTTATACTCTAGTGGAGCGGAATGACTGAGAATGGAAGGGAGCCTGTATAATCGCTGTTAAATGACAATAGTTTTCTAGAAACTAAAGCGATATCCTTGCTCCAGGACACCAAGTGTTACTGCTGTCGGCAGGGTGCCCCCGCTTTCAGACGTCAAATGTAGCACGTGACTGCAAAGCATAAATAGCTTTGTAGAACACTGTTTTAAATGAAGATAAATTCAGACAAGGCATAATTATCTTAACAATATGATGAATTTTGAATTTGTACATAATGTATTTTTGGGGAGAAATGAGTGTGTGGAGTCTACACTGCTTTCGAAATCCAGGGCTACTCTGTTCTAAAGATGTGGATTTTTTATTTGTCAAAATTAATAAATCAATCTGATTTTGTTTGTAATTTTGCTGAATTAACCATAACATGCTGTGGACACTAATGGAGTAAGATGAACAAATCTAACTGGTATTATACCTGATTGGTTGTTGATGTTAGTATCGTTCCATTTAATTTACAACATTTTGCACACAAAAAAACATCAGTCAGATATGTTCTGGGGTCCGCAGAGACTTTAGCAGATGTTCATGTCAATCAATGCACAACACATCATAAGAAGAATAGATGCTGATGCAGAATGGAATCTGCACAACCCTTTCAGTTAGTGACACGGTGTAAAGCTGTATCCTAAACCTGAACACGCTATCGGCATGTCAGACACGTAAACATCATTCTAAACATCATACTGAAGCAGAAAAGTAAAGCCCATTAGATTAAAAGCAATGGCATTATTCCAATGAAGGCTTCTCAACCATAAACTTGTGACATTTAAAGGACAACCACACAGTTCAATAATTCACATGGTATTTGAGTACTTCCATTTATCTGCATTCTCCGTCAGCACTACTGGTCTTGCAGTCTTCTATAATTGAAGACACGTGTATTAGAAAGACAGTGTAACATGATTGACACACTGTTGGTCCACTTATGATAGCAACAGGGTCCAATTCCTTGCTTTAGGGAAGAACATTTCAGAATCACAGCATCCCTATCAAAGATATTCAAAAGACAGCACCGCTACTATTCATGTTGTTACAGCTGGTTAGCTAATTGATGGTGACAGTCTCTATCTCCTCTTTTTCCCCATTTAATAATCTGCCGTCTTCTATAATGCAAATTATTTTAGTGACAAAATAATATGCATTCATTGAGAAATGCATGGTTCTCTTGTGATGCCCATTTACCTATATTACACCCACACAATCCAAACAGTGGCTGGCCCTGTGAAAGGCAGCATTGAAAAGCTGAAGTATTCTTTGAGCATGTGAGTGATAAAACACTGTAGTTGACAGCAGAAATTAAGTTTATGTTTTGCAGTTTAAACACTAACTTTAAACACTAACCCTAACCCTAACCACCAGCATGATGTCTGAAGGCCATTGCACCCCAATGCATCTCTAGAATCTGCCTCAACTTCTCCTCCTGCAGACTTCTAGTATCTGCAGATAGTGTTTATCTCAGAGTTGAATGCCGCCATTACCTCCATCACCGCCATTACTTCTGAGTCCAAAAATGCCATTGATGCTGCATTGCCCTCTCTGACTTCCTTGAATGCTTTCACCCAGAGAACAACCTTCAGAGTCAAGCAGCTGGAATAAAATCTTTCAGATCATTGGCTGAGGGCCTCAAGTCTCCTGCCAGTGCAATGTATGGGTGATTGGTATCCCTTCGAAAGGTAAAGTTCATGTCAGAATTTTGAACAAAGCCATAAGCATCAAAGTCATCCCTTCACATCCCAGGCTGGATAGACCACACCGGATCAGACCAACATGAGGTCAGATGAGTAACCCTGTTCTCAACAAGTAGATGTCCATTTGCCACATGTCAAAAGAAGGATACGGGTCCTGGAGCTTGTTTCCCATGGTGAAAGGTTCTGGCTGCTGTGTCTTTGCCAGAACTTAAAGCCATTCTGATCCTGTTCTTATCCTGATCTTGTGGTGAAGCATTTCTCCCTGGGGAGTTGTAACTGGTTTGATGAGCATGACAACGAGGTAGACCATAGTCATAGGCATAGTCAAATATGCCCTCCCAGTCACCAGAAGTCAACCCAATTGAGCACTTGTGCGAGATTCTGGAGTGATGCCTGACACAGCATTTCCATCTAAACATCAAATGATGTAATATCTTGTGAAAGAAATGTATTAGTAGAGTTCCAGACACAGCAGCTCATGATGCCTGACACTGTATGTTTGTTTCCTTTATTTCGCAAGAATCTATCTCCGTTGAAACCTAGCATGCTTGTATACTGACCTAGAGGATCTCCGATCCATGTTGGTTACAGAGGTGAAAGAGATGATGCAAGCACTTGATTGACACTGTTCTATCTCCACTAAACAAATCAGTGCTAAAATAGGTCCACACTGTGGTTAAAATTCATTCAGCACAAATTTTATAACAGGGTTCCAATTGCAGAGGACTGAATCACAGAGGACAACGATCCTCTCTTCTACAGGGTTTTCCTAATTGCAGCACAATGGGGGGGGGGGGGGGGTCAGCTACAGGTCATCTGCAGCCTGTTTAACGTGTGTGAGAACAAGACACATGGAGCAGACACTGTTTGTCTCTTCTGGAGGCCATTTGCATCTGCACTGACAGTACTCACAGTGAAAGCTAGTGTTGCTGGTGTGGCTAGTTCTGTTATGGCAAGCAGACATGCTAACTTGGCACACCAGTCACCGACAGAAGAGAGACCTACTTTGTACCAACAGTGTACTGGATAATGGGACTGTAACAAAAGGGAGACAATTTCTATCGAGGCACCATGGGGTGTGTCTGCAAGGTGAAGTCCATGGGAATTGAGGAACGGCACTTGTACATGTCATGTACATGTCCACAAGGGAGGGCGCAGCCTCCCCTGATGTAAAAAGTCCTCAAGTTTACTAAGTGGCTAAGAAATGCATGCTATCCCAGAATACGTTGTTCAGGCGTTGCCTCCTGGACAGACTGAAGAAATTGTCCCTTGACTTCTCGTCGAAGCATCCGTGACTCATTCACGTCAGAATGGCTGATGAATAATGAACAGCTTGCCACCAGTGATTGTGTCTCAAGACTCAAGCCCCTCCTGCTATCATAACAGTGACTTGTCCTCGTAGCCTGTCCTTATGTCAGGCCTTCTAACACAGTTTTCATTAACACCTCTTCATCACGACAGTAGTCACTTACAAGAAAACAATTTAGCCAGAGAGCCTGTCAAACAAGTACCATCAATTCCTCCAACGTAGCATTCCCCCCCCCATATAATCCATTTGGGGAATACATGTTTTTGAAAACATGTTCATTCAGAACTGTATCTTTCTGTATCTTCATCTGTATCGCACTAAGCTCAGAGAACAATCCGTAATGTCAAGTGGACAGTCTGTATGAGTGAACGTCTAATCAAGAAGAAATCTGTTCCCTTCCAATGCTTGCCATTTGCATGCATGTCAAATGTTGCTGATCTCGATCAGAATGTTGTTACTGACCTGACTCAACTGAGGTGTATATATCCACGTCTTAACTCAACATGCAATTTGACAGACTTATGATCTATATTGAGGCAAAGGTCTGATTCATTGAATATCTTAGTTTTCCAGTTGATCTGCCTCTTAGGCACTGGTTAATGCCAGCTCACAGAAGATACAGCCTTGCCTCAGCTCTGTCTGAATAACAGAAGAGTGACTTCGAGCAATTAGTGATGATCTTGTGGCTGGGTGCAAAAGGATGCTCTTTTACGCAAGCGTCACCTTTGGAGATTTGAGAGAAGCCGCCTGGAATGTTTATCAAAACCAACCACGCTTTGCCAAATTATTCTCTCAAATCTCCATACCCATCTCTCTCCCGTATCTTGCTAGCTATTTTCAACTCTTCTTTATACTGGCTTGCCAGCTCTTTGGCCCATCTCCCCTCTCCGGTGATCTCATTAATTCCATCAGCATCAGATTCGCTGCCAATTTTCTGTCAGGCCAGTCGGGGTTCTGTACCCCCCCCAGTGTTTGCCCTGTCACTCAATCTATAAATTTGCCCCTTCTCTAATCTTTCTAATCTAGCCGGGCCCCTTGACACCGCATGAAGTCATTTCAACAGCTACCAAGTCAAGCCAAGGCGTACACATCGGTAGCGTGTTCTTGGGGGATGCCTCTGCTCACAAATGAGCCGATGTAATTGGAAAGGCAAGATAATGAATTGTGACCACATATCATGATTAAACAATCTTTATTGACGTAAGACTGCTGCCAATCTTTAATACTGATATACTTTTAGGGGCTTACAGTTGCAGTTCCTAAGCTTGAATGTATTTAGAAAGCCATTCCATTTCAAATGAGGCTTAAGTAATGGCTCAGTAATTGTTACATTACATTACATTACAGTCATTTAGCAGACGCTTTTATCCAAAGCGACTTACAATAAGTGCATTCAACGTAGGTAGGCACGAACTACGAACTACTAGTCACCAGAAACCGTAAGTGCATTTCCTTCCTAAACCAGCATCTAAGAGCATAACCAGTGCTAAAGTAAAAGTGCAATAATATATCTACCTACTTTTTATTTAAACAAATGAAACACATAGGCAATTGTGTAGTTTGGTAAAAACATTACAGGACGTTACGTCCGGGCATGGCTTAACTCTCCATACGCATAGGTATCTATCCAATCATCCTCTCCTTGTCGTCTACAGTGTTTTGATTTCAAAGCATGTGTGACCTCAGCGTGGCCTCTCCTCGTGCATTGTGTGATTTCAAAACCGCTGTGCATCAGCTACGCATCTGGCCTGTCTTGTGAGTATCTCTGCTGACTGGATCGCTGGAACCCTGAGAGGAGTTTTTCGATTATACTCTAACGAGTCAGGTCAAGTGCCTGGGTCGTGTTTTTTTTTCTTAACATACTGCCGTGGGTCTAATTCCCATTGTATTCTTTTATCTGGGGACTTGCTTTGAGGGCATAATACATACAATACGCCTAAATAAATAAAGGCTAAATAAATTAGGGCAACGCTGTTCAACTGAAGATCTAACAAACTACCTTGCCTGTTTGTTCGTTCTAATTATGCTTCCAACAAGATGTGTCATACATTTGTATGCCAAAGAACACGGGGCGGCAAGGTCAGGGAGGAGGACACAGGGCCATGTTTTCCACTTTGTAGCTCGGAACAAAAATGACATGCCTTTCTCCAACCCTCAAGCGAGTGCAGCTGGCACAGTGAGTCAGGCAAGTAGCCACACTTGGACACTGTGTCCAAATGAATGGCAGTGATACTTAGCAACATGCTAAGCATGGGCGGACGAGCTCCGTTATAATTGGGTCAGCGAGCCAAGCATTGTTAGTGATCTGTGACCCATGGCGCTGCACATAAAGACACTGTGAGCTAACAGGGGTTAAGTAATTGGAGCTTTCATGTATGACGGCATATGCAATCGTGATATCTAGGTCAACTGGTGCGGTACAATATCCCGATATCACGCCTGCAGAGTAAAAGCTTGGCCCCTTCAATCTCGTTCATTGTGAAGAGCCGCAAATTACACCACTGTAATGTTGCAACGTCATGTTTCTCTCCCTTCTCTCCCCCCCCCCACCCTCCAACATATTTCATGCTCGGTGATGCACGATGCAGAGTGAGAGACAGCGTGTGGGAGGAAAGAAATTCCTTTCCAACCTAGTTCAAAAGGAGTCATAGTATCACTTACTGTATGCTGTTTGTCAGTATGCTAATATTTGCTGTCTGGCAAGAGAGAGAGGGAGACAGTACCAGAAGGAGGGCAGGACAGAGTGTCGGTAGCAGATGAAGTATTTGAAATAACCATGGCAATGCATTGATTTAGTTAGTCTCCAACTTCTTACTCAAACCATCATGCTTTCCTTAAGTGGACTATTATTGGGGAGTGTCAGCTTTTGAAAATGGTATCCTGCATCCTCTAGGAAACCTTAGTCTGTATTATCTCACATAGAGCAGCTTGTTCCATTGTCTGATCTGTGCTGTTGAAAAGCTTCATAAAACATAAAGCGGAAGAAGGAAAAGGAGATTGTAACTGTATGATTTTCACAACCAAAGTCAATTTACCCTTCAGAGTCAATGGAGAAACTCCACTGCCTACTACACATCTGTGTGACATCACAGAATCCCGCCACAGCAGCCTGTCTAATCTCATCTGTGCATTTAGAAGAGGTTGTACTTAAGGGAGATGGAGTTTGAGTTAGCAGCTCTTCCGTGGGGTTGTTTCATGCTCTGGCGACCTTGTGTAATAAAACACCACTAGGCTAGACTATGCTGCTCAGCAATGCGTGCACCGAGTTTCAGCATCTTCCACCACGTGACCTGGGCAGGCCATTTTATCACGCTTAGTCAGAGCGTAACCTCGAATGGGATACCCACAAAGCGGTGTTTGATGTAGTATGGCATAGAAGCACATGCTTAAGGCAATGGTAAGGTTATTGTTAATTAGTACAACAACTTGTTTGCATCTTAATGTATCGTTGGGTCATTCATTTCAACTGGTTAATGCCCAGAAGCCAGGCGTAATAGCCAGAAGTGGTAGAGGGTCTACTTCCTCTCAGATAAAGAATGGCTTGGTGTCAAAATATTTTAGGTGTTAACTAAACCATAAAGGATACTGAGCACCAAAAATGGTTAGATGTTACGTGCCAACTATCTGTACTTTAATTGACAAAGAAATAAATACATCATAAATCAATATTTCAGCACTTGCTATGAGCGTTATTTTATCCTGCTTCGGTTGTGATTGGCAAATCAACGATGTGAGGAAGTAAGTACATGCAATTGAAATGTTGAAATGCTTAGATGTTACGTGCCAACTATCTGTACTTTAATTGACAAAGAAATAAATACATCATAAATCAATATTTCAGCACTTGCTATGAGCGTTATTTTATCCTGCTTCGGTTGTGATTGGCAAATCAACGATGTGAGGAAGTAAGTACATGCAATTACCAATTGGCTGCACGCCAGACACAACAAACACACAGCAAACACCACAGTGCACCTCTCATCTCAGAATCTCTTTATTTGCCAGCTACACGGGAATCTGCCATGGCGATGTAGTTTCGGTGACATCACGCCGAGTGACACCTGGCAGCAGGCCAGTGTCCAGCTGGGATCACCCACGGGAGGTCTTCGTGCTAATTGTGAGGAATACAGGTGGCCTTCAACATACTGATGAATGTTCCCAGGTGCTAGAGCGACACTGTGGCTGTACATCCTCCACTGGGATGAGCTTCAGAATGCCAACGGTGCTGCCTACCACCAGCTTTGCCTTTGATCAGGGGAGTCAAACTCAATGCCATATATCTATTATTGTATAATTGAAAAGAAATCAGTGATCTTTGACCATGTCTTTAAATGTCTAATATAGCCTGCTAACAAATAGCCTAAAAGTCCCATACAACATGAAATATCACTGGCTGTCTAGCCTGTATGGCATTTAGTCAATATGCCTCCCAGGTGCCAATATGACACATCAGTAGCCACATGGTATGTAGTCATAGGCCTGCAGAGATTATGGCTCTCTCACAAACTGTAGATTTGTTTGATCCCTATTATGTCATGTAGTATAGAAAGCTGGGTCACATAACCAACTTCCTTCATCAGTTTCAGTAAACTATTTCCCCTGGCTGGCCATTAATCACGCACCTTGTAGAATCTGCCCAGAACGTTTTCTTGGCTTAGCCTAGAAAAGCTTAGCTGTGTAGAATGGCACATCTTGAACGTCAGAAAGGTGTCGTGGCAAATGAGACACGCGGGTCTGAGGGTTTCGCGGTGAATGAAGTAATCAGTCAGCTGAGACTTGGATTCCCATTAACTGCGGCTGCAACTGCGTAGGCCATAATTAACTGATAGCCTAGATTCAAACGCAGGTCGGCTCAAAATCCATGATGGGCAGAATCGAGCCGGGGGGGTCCTTGAGGTGCCAATTGTGCCCTTGGCAGTTGGTAGTTGAAGAGCTTCTCTCTTCCCACCTGAGGTCTAGAATGGGGTTGGTTACTCCCAAAAGGTGTACAACCAGTACAAAGTGTTTTTTCCCATGGAGGGCTGCAGGTGGTGGAAAGCAAAGGATGCCAAACTGCAGAGCTCGGCAGAAGGCAGACTCCCAAGGAGTCCCTCCATCACTTCCTTCACCACAGGCCAAGGCATCATCTGCAACCAACAGGACAATGGAAAATGAGCATGTTGAGTTAGTGACATAGTTGCCAGCAATAGTTGTTTTACAGCTGACAGTCTTACCATGTAATAAAAGGTATATTTTCAGTGTATGTTCTTTAGTGCATTTTAAGCAGTTGAGGGTATATTGACCATTACTGTGCATTAGTGTGCATAAGGTTTCCAAAAAGCAATGAGGTGGCCCTATAGGTAGGGTAATGGTTTCCTCAAGCATTATTATTGACAAATGAATGTCTACAGGTGTGTTAAAAGACAACTCAATGTGAAGGTAAATATCGTTCATGGGTGTGTTTTAATTTATGTGGTACGGCAGTAACCCATATGCATTTACTTACATATTGACTCCCAACGCAGCCAATGCAAAGCCTTGGAGAAAAGCATATGTGGCAAGCAGTGGCTGGTCAAAAACAGGTTCTGACAGGATGCCTTCCCCCTTGAGTATATACAAAACAGGTATGTGTGAAAAACAAACACTTGAAACTTTGATTTTGAGTACAACTAAGAAGCATATCAGTCCATATCCAAGTCCAGCATTCACCCCACTGCTGCAAAAAGCCCTGTGGCACCTCTAGCATGTGCAGAACAAATTTCAAAATAAAACTGGACATAGACCAAATATGTGAATCCTAATTTAAGGCCATAATGCAGTACCATACAAGGCAGGCTGTTTATTTTGAAATTCAGTCTGCACCTGCTAAAGGCAATGTACGCTCACACAACATTTTAGTTTGTGGCCAGCATTGTGCAAGGTGCCGAACCTCCAATTGCTCCAGCAGAGCTGCTCTTTGGCTGACAACAACATACTGTAATGGGCAGCTCCAACATGTGAATATGAATGAAAGTAATTGTACAGTATGACATGGCTGAGAAAGAGCACTCTGTCAATCTTCCCTGGATAAATAAAATAAAAAGAAAGAAAACAACTACTAGTATTTATCACTGACAAATGTAAGCATTGATTGAATGTGTTATTGACAAAGCAAGTATACTAGGCAAAGTTGTAGGCCTTGTCTAATAATAATGCACAGTAACCCATAGGCTATTATTGCAGCCTATTGTATTATGTATTAGCTAAACATCCAAAAACTAGTTTAAAACGGTATAATTTATCAAAGAATTATGACATAATATAAAAAAACAAAGTATCCATACCAAAGGCTGGTTGACTCCAGGCACATCTTGGCCACTCTAGGTCTTCTTCATCGTCTTCTTCTTTTTTAGCAGCTACAAATAACTGCAGCATCCCTCTCTAAATAGTTGCAACTATTGAACCAGATGGCAAAATTTGCACATACTTTTTTCGCCTTTCAGGAATTGCCCACATCCTACTCACGTATTTTTGTCTCTCCTTCCATGTTTTTGCAGCCATTCGACTCTGGCCCAATCAGTGGCATTTTGGTTTTAAGAGTCAAGATCCTGTAGTCAGCACCACCAATCAGATGGTATATGGAGTCAATCCCAGCTCTGCTGACTTGGCCCAGCATTGTGGCATGGCAGTGAATTATGGGCTACTGTCATTTTGGAACCGTCAGGTGATTTACACGCTATTTTTTGTTTTTACAGGGGTTAGATTTGCATCAGTGTGAGTTGGGTCTTCCCACTACTGCAGTGTTTTCCCTCTTTACTAAGGTATGCCTTCAAAGACACGCCACCTACCTGCCCCCCTAGGTACTACAGGCTGATAAACAGAAGTCCTCTAAACACTGATCTCACTTTGATGAATGGATGAGTTGATGGGTTTGGAGTCAACTTCTCTCCAAAATTAAACATTTTCAGAGGGAAATCATGCAAGATTTGTACAATTTTTTTAAATGGGAAATTTTATGATTATCATGTTTGGCTGAGCTTCAAATATACTGTATACACAAATAATATGTATATATGCATATAACTATAACTCTCTTAACTCTCTCTCTCTGTGTATAATCATAGCCTATATAGTGGTGATTCTAATCTTATATACTAATGTAAGAATATAAGATACTTATATTATATAAAATGATATAGGTAATATATATAGTACTTTTTAATTATCATTTGTGCATATCCGGTTTACTTTATCCGTGCATTATCACTGCAAAAGTAGGATAACTCGTGCAATATCTGTGCAATGCAACAGTGCAGCGAGGTGAGGAATTGTCTTATTTGAAACGAATGAACTTGGTTGCAACGCATCAAGTCCGAATAAACGACGCATTGACGCGTGTGTGGAGTTGAACACTGCATAGACGCCCGGCTGCTGGATGTGAAATCCTGCTGGAGCCCCGAACGATGATGAAGATGATGTCAGAGTTTCGGGATGTGAACACATTAATTTGGCATCAGCTGGCAGGAAAAAATGACAGAATTAAAGCATGAAAGACCGCCGGGCAGGACGATACACGGGGACGAATCACGAATCGCTCATCGCTCGTGCGTGTTCAACACCCCGAGCGTCAAATAATAGCCGATTAGTATTAAAAACATTAGTATTTTAGATTATCTGCACTTTTGGTCACATCGCTGCAAGCTTTGATTGGCTACACGTCTTCTGAATAGATACTTAATTGCATCGATCCACATAGAGGATGCACACTCCGTATCATCCGTCCTTTAAACCGGTGAACGTCGCTACGATGTAAAAACGAAATGAAGAGAGGATGCTGAAAGGATGCAACGCGGCGGGTAAAATTAGTGGAGGCAAAAAAAAGCATCCTCCGATCATGGGTTTCCCCCTGCACGGTCTCTGCTAGAAACAGATCAACACGGCCTTTACAAATCAAATGAGTAGAGCTCGAGCCTTACCGCATCAGTCCGTACTCCCAGCCTGTGCTTATCCATTTTTTTTGGTCAGGGGATGCAATGCAATGCTACTGTGCTTTCCCAATGACGACATCGGACATGTCCAAAAAGGTAAAACTGTAAATCCGCCTTATTGGTCAGCCTAGTAACCCTTTTTCCCCCCTCTCTCCTCCTCACGCCGTCGGTGGATTGCTGCGCAACCCTGCTGCACCATCTACGTCGGCGTCTACTCGGCGCAACCACAACCCACTACACACACACACACACACACACACACACACACACACACACACACACACACACACACTCGCTATCTCTATCTATCTCTCTCTGAAGCATTGGGAAGGGGTGTGCAAGAGAGCAACGCTGCGACCACACTTTATTCCGTAATGCACACGTTTATGTTGCTGCAAATTATGGTGGGGAGTAACGCGCAAGGATTAGGCGTGGTTACATGCCAAAATGTGATGCTACTCTTGATGGAAAACTGTACTCGTGTTTGGTTATCCCAGCAGGGGCGTTACTCCACTAAACCCTACGGCAAAGTCCCTGCATCTAATATCATTTAACACTAAAACTTCCAAACTGCTAATTTCTCACTAAATTCCTGGGAACAAAGCGATGACTGACGAAATATGATTTGGTCAATGAGATAAATTATTAAAGGTAGGTCACCAAACTATCAGCTATCAACATTGGTCCTGATAATAGCTAAGGTGTTATGAAGACCTATAGAGACCAGGAGATACCTTTCTCTTGTTAAGCTTATTTTGATTTAAAAAAAAAAAATGGTGCTTGTAAATTGAGAAAATATTCTATAATTGGCATTACTCCAAATGTATTTTATAAGACGGCTTAAATTTATTAAGCTACCAGCATAATGGTGGCAATTTGTCACTTTGACAGATAACAAGGATCTTCTTTTCTCTTCTGCTTTGGCTGCCAAGACATTTAATTTGACCATTTGAACCATTTTCATTTCTTTTGTCACACTTGCCACTGTGAAGTCTCCTTCATAGTCCCCTCCAACTTAGATATTACTTATGTTGTTTCAAAACTAACAGTTTCAGAGGTTTCCAATGTTTGTATAGACGCCTTTTGTCGTCAAGAAGAAAATTCAGATCAGGACTTCACTCCTTTATCCAGGCGCTATCAATCTTCATCAGAGTATTGTAAAATATAGTTTTCTGTAAATAAATAAATCTAATGAATATACTGTAAGTAAGTAAATGTTGCATGATTGTGAAACTTTAACTAAAATATTCGTATTTTAGCTGCAATGTTGGACACAACTCCTTCAATCCTCTTCTGATATTGATATGAAATTCACATGTCACACAATGGGAAAACATACTTCTGGGATCTTCATATTAATTTATATTGCATAGCTAAATCCTTTTTATAATCACAAGACAACAGATATTCTGGCATTTTATATTATATCACATTGTTGTATAAGCAGTGCTTCTATGCTTAGGTATGCTGAGTGGATAGCAGAGGTGGAGCAAGGTGGTTGGAAACCAAGGCCCTGTGGAGGTTGGATGCTGAGTTTTTGTAGCCAAGTCCACTTTAAGACCACTAGGTGAATTAGGCATTAGTGGGCGGAGCTTAAAGCAGGCAGTGAAGGATATGTCTGAAGCAGCAATGGGAGCCAGTCAGTGGATCTGGCAGAAAAGGAATCACACTGACTGGGGGCACAAAGCAGCTAATATAGGTCCTCTTGAGGGTTATAGGGTCTGAAGCACGCTGGTGTTTTTTTCTTAGAAGTGCGTGTGCTAGTACATTGATTCCTTAGCAGCTACAAATGTTGGCTTGTTCTCTCTTTTTTGTTTGTTAGATTAAATTAGATTAGATTAGATGGCTCTTTATTGTCCAAGAGGGGAAATTGTAGTTATGCAGCAGTACAGAACAAGAGGGAGGCACACATCACTATACAATAAACACATTTCTGTATAAAAAAGATCCTGAAAATATACAAAAAAAGAAATATACAAAAAATATACAAGTAGTGCAAGGAATAATAATTTAGTGCAATTTACAGTTGTGCAATTTGCAATTTGGTCAAAATTATAGCATGTTATGTTAGCATGTTAGCTGACATTGTTTGCTAATAGCATGGTTGTCGTGGCTGTTTATCAGTAGCATGTGTGTTGGGTATTGACCTGCTCTTATGCTGACTTGTGTTGGCTTGTTGGCTTGTTAGCTTTTGGTTGTCTGTAGCATGCTAACTGACATTGTTTGCAGGTAGCATGGTCGCTCTGAGGGTGGTTCTGCGATGGCATACCCGCACTTACACACTCAACCCTGTAGCATTTAGACTAGGTGGCTAGTGAACGGTGCTGCCTGTCTGATGGTCCTGTAGATTTATGATAACGTAGCCTGATGTCCTGTCTACTTGTGGGTTAGTACATCATTCATTTGACATCTGAATTGGGCTTCTCTGTGAATGCTCACCCTGGATTGTGGAACAAAGGATTACATCACAAAATCCTGTGTATTGGTTTGTATATAATGTTGCTATAAACTATGTTTGCCATTTTTTTCTGTATTTTACATAGAAGAGATGAAGGCAACTAGAGAGCCAGAGAGCTGAGATTACATCCAAATGAGGTAGTAATTAGGTCAGTGGTTCTCAATCCTGGTCCTCAAGTACCAGAGCCCTGCTGGTTTTCACTCTAGCCATCTAATCAGGGACTGGTTTACATCTGGAATGCAGGTGAATGCAATCAACTGCCTGATAGGATAGAAAACCAGCAGGGTCTGATACTCGAGGGGACTGAAAACCACTGATTTAGGTCATATACATCATTGCCTCAAATGCACTGCACCGTTGGACTACAGAAGAAGAAGTGCAAAAGAACATAAGCACAGAATCTATACTTTTTGTTTGAATTTGTTTTTCCCTGTTGCAGTAAATTGTAGACTTCTGTAGACTTTCTTAGATTTATTCCTGTGTAAAATACAGCGGCTTGGTTTGTACATCTGGATTAAAAGTATTAATTTTAACATTTAACATTTTCCATAAAATTAAGCAGAAGAACAGCTTTCAGGTTTACTGTGTACGTCAGACCCAGCTATAACTAGCCCTGTGGCAATGGAACATAAATCTACAGCACCGGATAACTGCCTCAATCAACAGGGGGCTTCCACTTTCTACTCTCAGTTCATTCCACTTTCATTTTTCAGCAAAAGAACAGTTAAGACGCGGAGACTCGTTACTGTGCATTTAAACTTATGAATTATAGAGGCAGCGGAGCTAGAGGACTTGTTAGAATATGTTAGAAGAAGTGTAGAGAACCGGGGGTGTTTTACGAGGTAAAGGACCATACAACCAGCAAGGACAATTTTGTAGCTTCAGAGAAACATTACTCTCTGATTAATCAATAGCAGGTGGTAATGGGTTAGGCCTAGTCACTCATAGCTGTACGAAGTAGAACTGAAGGCCTTATCCACTAGCCAGCCACCTATAGTGTGGCAAAACAACTCAAAATGTATATAACTGTAGCCAAAATTCCCCTTTATATACATAATGTACCAGTCCAAAGTGAAAAGAAAACCTCAAGGTCAAGCGTTTCTATACTTCTGACCAAAATGAAAGAGATTGGGGTTTTGTGTGATAATGAATGCCACATTACACATTACTTCAAATTAATTTATCTCTTCACAGCTTACAGCTTACTTTGTCCAGCAAATTCATGCAAAGATTCCAGCCATAATCTTCATGTTTTTTGATGATAATGATTTCCAAGGCCTGCAGGGCATTTGTACAATACAGAAGATTGGCAGCCTCTCATTTTACATTGTGTGCCAGCACGTCGGATTTTGCAGGAAATGTGCTGGATTGTTTTACAAAACAGGAAGAGGGCGCTGTTCTGGGTTTTTTTGCCTTTAATTTGGGGGGTTACATGCGACAATGCAACCATGGCAAACTGAGCCACCAGGCTTGACCAAAGAGGGCGCTGTTCTTCCAGCGCAATCAGATAATGAAATGATATATTGATGATTAAAAGTGCTGCATGTAGCATCTTTAAATGGATACATTAATGTTTCCTTTAACCTTTATAACAAAAATGTTAAAATATCAACAAGCATCATGCTGACATTAGTGTCACATAGCTTGCTGTATTTAAATAGAAATCCAAATATGCTAGCATGAGTAACCTTAGCATCAGCTAACTACCGGCTGAAGGGCCCTTAATGGAAGCACTGTTAGCATTAGCCCCCAGCCAGCTGTGCATTCCTTGAATGTAGGATGGAGGCGCCTGCAGAGGAAAGGATCAATTGTCCTTCACTTAGTCAGCCATGATGAAGAGGCCTCTCAGGAATCATCAGTTAAGCAAATGGTGCCAAGACCTAAGAGCATAATCTGTCCAAATAGGATTGTACCGGGGCCTGGATAAGTCATTGTTATCCATGCATTCCAAATTATATTTGACTTAGAGATTTACTGATCTTTATGGAGGAAATTAATGTGCTTTTTTGATTTATTTATGATGTTGGCATTATTATCAAATGTATGTAATTAGCACCCCCTGCAGGTGCTAAGATGTATGACGAATGTAAATCAAAACAGACAGAACCTGCCTCCACCCCCTACTTCAAAACAGCTCTGCATACACACCCCCTCACTGAGTGAAGCAAATCCAATCAATTCTCAAATGGCTTAACACTGATTGGGATATCTTCTAACAGCACAAGTCAGTTAGGAGTAGTATATTAATGAAAGCGCCTGCAGAAATTATGCATTCTATCATAAGGTTGCTACAAACATAGTGCAAAGTGCAACACAGCTGAAAGTGGAACACAATAATAGCTGGGGATCATTGTGGGCTTACACTGAAGGGCTTGTGAGGTATAGCTTATTATCATTATGACTAATATTTTTTCTATGGCACTTTCTTTTTTATTTTTTTTATTATACCTTTATTTAACCAGGAAGTCCCTTGAGATTGAAATCTCTTTTCCGAGGGAGACCTGGCCAAGACAGTTTGCCAGTTAGTTTAAAATGAAAATAAATAAAAACACAGACAGGGAATACAAACAGCAAAATACAAAAATAAAAACACAACAGACAGGGAATACACACATCAAACACACAAGGAAGAGACTAAATCCAGCTCAATTAAAGCAGGTGCAATTCTCAGTTACATGGACCTTTAACATGGCTTTAAATTTTTCCAATGGGACTAAATTAATCAGATGTAGTATACTCTGCAGATTATTCCAAGTCCAGGGAGCACAGTAGGAGAAGGCGTTTTTCCCCCACTCAGTAAGGACCCTTGGAACCTGGTAAGAAAGCCACCTGGTGGAACGAAGCTGAATAGTGCTGGAGGTCTGTGTCAGGAGATTACATAAATATGAGGGGAGTTTGCCCAGCATGGCCTTGTACACAAAAATATACAAATGAAATTTTCTGCGTAGATTTAAAATGAAATGCAGGGTAAATGAAAATTAAAAATGTTGTCCAGACACAATATTGTATATGGCATAGAATGTCCACAATAGCAATGACCTTGGGGTTAGTGTGTCGGGGACAAGCAACACAAATTCCCACAAGTACACTCATGGATATACAATTCCCTCAGACTAACAGCAGCACTCATGGTGTAGGAAACTACTGCAGGATCGAGTGAAGCGAGATATCGATTTGCTTTCATGGAAGGGGTGGGGGTGCCATGGATGATGTACAAGTGCCTAGCCTCACAAAATGAGACCAACGGAAGTCTGTCAGGATTGCCTCTCTCTGTTTTTTTTTTTCAGCAGGAACGAGGTCACGGGAGACAGAATTGACTGAGACAACTCTGCTAGCATAGTTCACATAAAGCTAATGCCTTAGCGTGCTTTCACAATTAGCATTCTTCCCACTGTGGTTCTGTGGATGAGGGTTTCCCCGATCGTGAGCACCCTGTCGTCCCGATGCCCTGCATCACAGCACAGCCCATGCATTATTAATGCACCTTGCTCCTTGACTCTGCCTGCTGTGCTGATCGGCCCACTGTAATCTCCGGGCAGACAGGGTGGAGGGAGAGGGAAGAGGAAATATGGGTGAAAGAGCTCGCTCAGCAGATCTGCTTCAGAAAGAGATCCGTAGGTATGAAGTGCACACATGCGCACACACCCTCAATCCCATATGTCATTTTGTCTTCTCTTCTCGCTCATTCTCTCTCTCGCTCTCTCGCTCTCTGTCTCTCTTTCTCAAAATGCACACACACAAAGAAAAGTTCTTTCATTTTAGAAAGTCCTTAAATTGTTTTTCATTGATGTGAATATTGGGTGTCCTCTTCCGGCTAACAAACTGGCTACAAGCTGTCATTAGCACGTCCCTGCCCAGACAGCTGAATATCAGCTAGACCGGTCAAACCACGGGAATATTGGTTGCTCATAGGTTAAACAGTCTCACCAAATTGTGGACATGTTACAAATCTTGTGCATTTCGAACAGACCTGATGCAACAGGTGCACATTAATGCAATAGTTCACTATGGTAGAACTGTTATGTTGTCCTCAATAACAACCAACGAGCGTAGGTCTATCGACAGTTATACAGTGACCCTGTTTCCATGGGGACCGCCGACCATATATGTCCCGCTAATGCATTATGGGTAATGTAGTATTTGTTATTAAACACATAACACATCTTCCTTTCTTTAAAAGAAAACTCTTTTCTTTGTTAATAAACATGTTACACTATATCAACTCTTTTCATAACTCATTTCTTTGTTACTAAACATGTCACACTATATCAAAATTCTTTTTTTTTAAACTGCAATCAACATTTCTTCCCTTTTTTAAGTTTTAGTTAATGAAAACAAATATAACTACATTCACTTTGTCTCAGTCCATCAATCATTTCCACAGTCCATTTGCTTTCTAGCAATTCTCAATCAGTCTCTTGGGAGGTCTAACAGTCCTTTTTGTTCCTGCTGCTGTTTTCATCTGGTGAGCTTACAGTAGCTGCAGCGCCATTCTCATCGACAGACTGGCTGTTCTGTCCTTTGACTGAGGTGAGTGACACTATATCAGAATCATTCTGATGGTTCTCAGTCCTCTGAGTGAATGCTTGAAGTCTGAGATCCACTCTGTTTCTTCTCAGTGACAATCCATTCTCTGTTTGAATCTCATAGGATCGTGGTGCCACTTCTTTCTCTACACGTCCTTGCTGCATCCATGTACCTGTGGACAGGTCTCGGAGACGAACTTGATCTCCAGATTTCAGTTCAGGTAAGTATCTTGCATTTTTGTCATGTCGCTGTTTTTGTTTCTCTTTTTGTTTTTCTTTTGAGAATTTGTGCTGTTTTTGGTGTTAGCAGGTCCTCGTGGATAGGAAGGTTTGTTCGGATGTGATGACCCATCAGCATTTGTGCTGGGGATACACCATTCTCAAGTGGATCATTAGAGTTTTCACAAAATCCTCTTTTCCATCATGGGCTTTCTTCATCAGACCTTTGACAATTTTGACTGAAGACTCCACTCACTGCTTGAAAACTGGGGGCCGTTGTCTGAGAACACAACGCAGGGGACTCCATGTCTCGCAAAGACAGCTTTCAGGAAGGCAATGACTGCTTTGCTTGTGATTGTTGGCAATGTCGCTATTTCTGGATAGGGTTAGGGATAGTTTGAGTAGTAGTCTGTAGCAACAATGTTACTTTTGCCCTTACAGTCAAAAAGGTCAACTCCTACCTTGTAGAATGGTCTGCTGGGGACTGGATGAGGCATCAGCGGTTCTGCTTGCTGCTTTGGTCTGTATGTTATACACAGTTCACATGAAGCAGTTGATTGTGCAATATCCTGGTTCATTCTGGGCCAGTACATGACTTCCCTTGCCCTTCTTTTGCACTTTTCCTCTCCAAGATGCCCCTCGTGAATCTTCTGTAGCATTTCTCTGCGTAGTTTCAGTGGTATGACAATCCTGTTTCCCTTGAACACAATGCCATCCACAACAGTGAGTTCAGCTCTGCACATCCAATAATCCTGAATTATTCTTGGACAGTCATTCTTTTGTGCAGGCCATCCTTTCAGAATAGCTTCTTTCAGCTCATTCATTGTTTCATCAGCTGCAGTCACTGTTTTGATCTGTTCGCATCTCTCAGCAGACACAGGAAGTGATGCCATCACCATGTCGACGTAGGCTTGGATGTCTTTGCTTTTCTGTTTGTCTGCCTTCTTGTTCTTGTCGACTGCTCGAGAAAGTGTGTCGGCGGCGGACATGTACTTTTCCCGGAGTGTAGATCATCTTCACATCATACTTTTTCAGTCTGATCATCAGTCTCTGTATCCTCATTGGACAATCATTCAGTGACTTTGACATGAATGAAACCAATGGCTTATGGTCGGTTTCCACTTCAAAGGCTTGTCCGTAGACGTATTGATGAAACCTTTCACACGCGTGGGTACTTGCTAGAAGCTCTTTCTCTATTTATACATACCTAGCTTCTGCTCCTGTCAAGGCTCTGGACGCATAGGCAACGGGTTGCCAGGTCTCATTATGCTGTTGCGGTAGTACTGCTCCCAGAACGAACTGTGATGCGTCTGCAGAAATCCTTGCGTTTCTCTGTGGATCATAGAACTTGAGCACCGGCTCTTCTGTGATGATCCTTTTCAGGTTGTTGAAGCATTCCTCCTGTTCATGTAATCATATCCATTCATTTTTGTGTTCCAGGAGAGATCTGAGTGGTGCAGACTTGTTGACAGCTGGGGTATGAACTTTGCAAGGTAGTTAATCATGTCTAGAAAGCGTCTCACGTCATCTTTGTTTTTGGGACTTCCATGTTGTTGATGGCTGATGTCTTTCTTGGGTCTGGTTTGATTCCCTCCTCTGAGACAACATCTTTCACGAACGTAAGTGATTTGACTCTGAACTCAGATCCAGCACTTGTCTCACTCGGGCGTCATGCTCCTCTTTGGTAGACCCCCACACGATGATGTCATCCATCATGGTCTCAACACCGGGAATGTGCTCGATTATCATGTGGATTGTCTTGTCTTGTCTTGAAAATTGCTGCAAATACTGAACAGTAAAAGGTCTAACGGGGTAGAAAAGCATTCAAGTTTATTACGCAAATTAATCAGTCCTGACATTTAAAGACAGACAGAAGAACCCGGAGTCCTTTATTAGGCTTTTCTCATAATTGTGTCATTTATTTTGAGCCATGCCACTTGTAAAGCTTCACAAATGAAGGAGATAAATCAAGTGAAGGGTATCAAGTTTGTGTGAATTACTAAGCCAGAAAGTGCTTACAAACTTTGAGAGGTGATTCTGAATTTTTACTTGTGAGCACTTTGTTTTGAAGATGAAAATGAATGAAATAATAGAACAACTGGAGGCTTCAACAATGGACAAGTTTTTTAAGTTTCAGATTTATATCCATTAACTGTGATTTTGACCTTCATTAAGAGCTTATTTGTTGCATTTCTTCCCAGATTCATGGGACTTTGAGGCATTTTGTGGACAGAATCAAGGTGGTGCATCAAGGTGCTACATTTCCACTGGCCTGAAACCAGCGCATGGCACATAGTAACTCATAAAGCTTTGATACTGGAGATAACAATGCACAGCATTAATACAAAGCCAGTCGAAAATGCTAGTAGTTTTGGGCTAATGATAGTTAGTAGAATGAGGAAGTAAAGCATATATAGCAGTCAGTTTTTGAACAGACTCCATGTGTATTGCTGTCCCTCATAGGTAAAAGCAAATAGGCACTAACTATCAGGATGCGCAGGAATTGGGAACCTGGGAATAACCAAAGCATTTATAGCCTGTAAATCTTGGACTAGTCTGTATTCACCTCTACCCGGTTTCTTCACAGGCAGAATATGGGTGTTGCAGGGGCTGTCACATCAGACGAGAACCCCTTGTTTCAACAGACATTGACAGAACGAATGCCAGCCAATTTCTTTGAGGAGAGATTTGGGAAACTCATGGCATAGGTTTTGAAGTATTTGGACAGGGGAAGCCGAATGTATTAGACCATCACACAAACATCATTTGGAGGTAGTGGCCCATACAGCTCCTCCAGCATTTATCTTGTGATAAGTGTCAGATAGTGAAAGTGAAAGGATTAGCTTGTGGTGGCAGTGGCAGGGTGAAGATCTGAAATAGGCAAGCAAAATATGTGAAACGACTGATTCTGCATTGTGGAATTCTAAATGAATGCCATCTTGAGTAAATAGTTCAATTCCAGTTGGCAGTGGTAAAAGGGGCCAAGAGAGACAGGAAAGGGTCGAGACAGTGGCACGCTGAAAGGGATCCCACCCACGGCCACTGCTTTGACAGATGTATCAGTTGGTTTCAGGGCTGGATTAGCAAATTTAGCATTACTCCTAAATCCACACGAAAAGGTGTGGTAGCGCCATCTACTGCCAATTGCAATTTTGGTTCTTTTCCAGAATCTGCTATTTCAGTCATAGGGAGTAACCCCACTGGCTCATCTATAGCCAGTTAGCTCAATACTGCCCTGATATCCCTTTTGTGGTGGGGGTGGAAATGGAGTCTGCTGTCGCATGTTAGGGAAACTTTCTCTTGCGTGCAATGGTAAGAATCACTTTTTCTTTCACAAATGGAAGCAAACCATAGACATATACTGTTTGCCTGAACCAACTTTCCTTCAAACATTTTGTCAGATCAGACATAACACATTGTTGTGAAACATCCATTTTGCTCCATTTTGCCATTTAGCTGTACTCTCTTGATTTTGGGTATGGGAGGCAGTAGTGAACGCTGAAAGAATTAACAATACATTTCACAAATTCACTGGTGTTCCTGTTTGAAACCGCAGGGACATCCTTGGTGCCAACTGGCCACCAAGATGGCAAGGGTACCTTTTGGACGGATTATCAGAGATTAGTCAAAGAGTCTGGTCTGGGATCCTGTGAAAAAGGGGGAGATTTAGATTGCTGAAAAGAAACGTTGGAGAGAGGGAGTCTATCTCAGGGAATTTAAATGGGGCAAGCTGAGTCAAAGTTATCCCTATAAGATATCCATCTTCTTCCTACACATTTGTGTTTCTCAAAACCACACAAAACCATATAAATGACCAAGACCGTCATGCAAACATTTGTAGCACAATTAGTGCTAATTTGGATAATGGATACTTGCATAACTTTGCATTGTGTGCTTTAATAAAAGACATTTCACATTGCAACACCTATGTATTTAGGCATTGGTCATGAAAATTCCTCAACCCATTAAAAAACAACAACGTAAAAATGTCATTTAAACATGAAAATTCTAATTATTACAGTAGATCTCACAGGCCAGCTATGATACGAAGTCAGTAAAATCCAAGGCTGAATGTTTCTTGTAGCGAGTGTGTTGACAGTATAATTGATAGAAAATGCCATAAAAGACAAAAAAAAATTCGGTGTTTGAGTGCTTTTTCACCTTTTAGCACATAGTGTAAACTTGTGGCCTCTTCCTCTAACCACTCCCTCGTGTCGTAGATTGAAATTGTACTTGGGATTTTAACTGGCTTCACTACCTTTCTAACATTGTTAAACCCTTTCGGTTCTAACATCTACATGTTTGCATTACATGCAGTACCTGCAGCGCAATGTGTATTCTAGTGTGATTAGCATAGCATAGCATAGGTGTCAACTTGAAATGCAAGATGACACCAATAAGTTATCAGGGATGAGAAGAAATGGTGATGTAACGGCACTGCCTTAATGAAATGGTGTCCAAGGTTTGAATATATCACTTACATGATGAGTTTGAATCAGTAAATAAAGAATACTTGCATGACCTAGAATACAGATATTTATTTTTCTTTAAAGTTAATAAAAGGGAAATTTGGCTGGCGTTTAAAAAAAAGAGAAACTTCCTATATGAATTGTGTTACATGGGTTTGTACAAATGACCAATTCCAAACACTGGACAGGCCTCCCACGGGAACAGGTGTGTGTCAATGTTCAAATCCCATTGATCTGAAGTCCCAACTGGAGTGGTGCATTGCAGGTACTCTGCAGCATCAGGTAATTACAGAAGCGAGGAGGTAACCTCTGCCATCCGCGCACGTTCTACAGCTTCTGGGAGAAGAAGAGAAAGCCCAATGCGGAGAGACTGGGTATAACAAAATGCAGAGAATGGTGCTGGAAATAATAATAATGCTGGTGTAGGGGTTGGGGTGGGTGAGTGGAGTCAAGCTATTGCTGTGTGAGCTAGTTGGACTAAAATGCTAGTCTGCCCACACAAGCAAGTCTGTGAAAGGGCGGGGGGGGGGGGGGGGGGGGCTCTGAAGTAAGCGTCTGTCTGGCTAGCAGAGACGGAGCTTTTTCTTCCTCCTTACAGGGCCTAGTTCACTGGGCCTCAGCTGTTCGGCCAAATTCTCTCTGGGTATTGTAATTGTGACATTTAGATTCCAGGAAGGAAGTGGCTGCAAGGAGACCAATGGGCCTGGAGCTGATAGAAGACGCAGACATTATAACAAGCAGATTTGTCACTGCGTGTGTGTGTGTTCTTATATTTCTATTTTCTATATTTATCAGGCTCAAATGTCCTCACAAGGATCAAAAGATGAGGACATTTCTTCAACGGAGTTATTTTAGGGTTAGGATTTGGGTTTTGGGTTAAGATTACAGTTAGGATTAGGTTAAGATTAGGCATGTAATGGAGAGGGTGGAAGTCACGGTTAGGGGTTAGGGAATGAATACAGTCGAAGGCCCTCACAAAGAAGTGTATAGTCCATGTTTTGCACGGACCAAATAATTTCTATGCCATGACCATGAAAAGCTAAGCAAATTTTTTCCCCATTGATCTACAAACCCCATGAGCACAATGTCAAATAAAAAGAAAAAATCCCTAAAAATGAAAAAAAGTATTCATAAGTACCCCGCACCCACAGCATGGTAGAGACTTGCAAAAGAAAGAATCAAAATGAAGACGAAGGAGCATTCTAAGCTCCCTCGGAGCTCAGTGCAGTCCATCGTACAGAAGTGGAAGAAATATGAAACTACCACTGTGCTTGCCCAGATCAGGCCGTCCCTCTAAACTTAATTGCCGGACAAGAAGGGCACGTCTTAGGAAAGCCACTGTGAAGCCAACTGTGACTCTGAATGAGTTACAAAAGTCACTGGCTACGATGGAAGGTGACGTTCATAGATTGACAATCTCAATGGCATTCCACAAAAAGAGCCTTTATGGGAGAGTGGCAAAGTAGAAGTCCTGGCTGACAAAAAAAAACATATCCATGCCTGCATAGACTTTGCAAAATGTCACCTAGAAGATACTGCAGATATGTGGCAGAAAGTCTTGTGGCCTGATGAGTGCAACTTTTTGGCCTGAACACTAAGCAAAGCACGCTGCCAGAGCAACACTGGAGTGATTCAGTCTTGACCTTAATCCCATCAAAAATCTGTGGCAAGACCTCACAATTGCTGTCCATCACCGTTCCCCAACCAATTTGACACAGCTTGAGCAATTTTGCAAGAAGGAATGGGAAAATATTTGTTTTTGGGGGGGGGGGGGGGGGGGCACTGTGAAGAAGAATGCGTCCCAAATAAAAACAAATTCAATTTAATGCATCAAAATCCCAGACTGTGAGACTCTTAAATGTGAAAAAAGGAATGGGGGCCAAATGTTTTTTCCAGGCACCGTACATACAGTGTCCAGCAGATGGTGCTATAGATACAGTAGTAGTAGTAGATGAAATACACATACTGATAAGGTGTACGACGTGGGCGAGGCTCTGCCATGACCCAGCCTACCTGACATTTGGCCCCTCCCAGTATCCAGGCTTGCCCCATTCTTTGGACTGCAGTGAGGGACACTTGCAGTAGTCTGATTACCTGCTGTAAACCACTGTTCTCTGTTAACCTGCTGTTAACCAGTCTGTTAAACTGGTATTAACCAGTTTGTTGTGGGTTGGTTTAGTTAAGGTAACTCTACAGCAGTGCAGTGATACTGCTGGATTTATTCCATGTTAGATTATTGCTGTTTGGTGTCAGTGAAGACAGACAAAGCTACTTAATGACACTGAAATTATGTGTCAAATTATGTTTATTGGTTAATTCATCACTGAAGATGAAGATGAAGATGAAGATGGTTAATTCATCACGAAAACACAAAAGAATATATAGAATATACGTATATATATATATATATATATATATATATAAAATATATGTTAACAAGACTGCAGTGATAGGTTACTGAATAGAAATCAAGCACTATACAAATCAACAACAAAACCTTGTTAGGCATTTATCTGAGACTCTTATCCAGAGTGAGCTGGTAGGGGTTCAACACATGGCTGTTGATGGACACATTAGACCTTGCAGGGATCAAACCTGTGAGCCTGTGTTTCCAAGAATCAGCACTTCTAACAAGAGATACTAGAATGTTTCAGGGTCACATTCAACAGACAACAGAATCATTTCCTTCCTAAAACAAAACTTACACATGCAGACATGAATACATTTAAAGTAATATAATGATGTATTTTACAGAAAGTTGTAAACCAAGTTTGAACCAGGTTTGCCAGCCTCAGGTCTTCAGGCTGCTCAAACAATAAAATGCTCTTTGAAGGTAAAAGCCTGCAGCCTGTTGCAGCAGCGGAACGTGTGTTTGATCCTAAGTTAGGCTGTGAAGGCTACACTAAATATTACATGGAAACTAATTAGTTTCACACTAAAGCTGTGTCTTTGTTCAGTTGCACCATGGAGACTTAAGATACATATTAACAACTAGATGATAAAGGGACCACTAACCAAAATGTTCAATAACATATGAGGAAAAATCTATTTCTCCTGGCCCAATTAACCTGAGATATTAATTAACCTACATGATAGTGAGAGAACAAGAGGATAAACCTAGCTAACTGACCATTACCAAACAATATCAAATAGATATGTTATCCAGTACAAACATAGGTGCCGATTTATGTTTTTGCCAGTGGGTGCTCAAATTAAGTGAATACCACCAAGGTGAAGATTGTCACAAAATCACTTTTATTGCGCTTGCTTTAGTAATTACCGCGGTGCAGGCTACTGTCATCTGTCGGATGTAGACACACACCGAAACGAAATGCAACACTGCTCTGCTACAAATTCATCACTGGTAGTGGATGCCTCACTTTGACTGTCTTTACACTCGGTATCTCTCTCGGTTTTTTAATTACAAATTCGTACGTTTTTACCCGATCATCACCCGTGTTTCACATTTGCTGTGTCGCTAGCTACGTGATGGAACAACGTTGGTTTAGCCGACTCTAACGTTACATTGGCAGTTGGCTACATGACTACGCCCCTTAACGTAGCCTACACATACACAGAGCTGTAACAAGTTTAATTGGATAATGCGATTTGTAGTTAAAATGTTCACCGATAATAATAAGTAATAATAGAATAAATAGATGCGTTTTAAAAAAAAAAAAAAAGATTCAGTTTTTTAATAGATTTATTTATCAATTTATCTTTTAATCGGCCTTCCCCGTGGGTGCTCAACCTTTTCGGTGGGTGCTCGAAAAGCACCGGAACACCCACGTGATCAGCGCGTATGAGTACAAAGATGAGGATTTATTTGTCCCCATTACAACCACATAAAACTATGCATTCAACTACATGTACAGACAGTAGTGACATCAAGTGGTGTAAAGATTAATTTCAACAACATAAAGGTGATATAATTAGGCCTAATAAAATTTATTTTATTGTAAGCTAGCTAAATTTGTAGTTCTTCATGTTCATCATCTAATTTCATGTTGTCGTGCTGTATTTGTTCCTCCAGGTTTTACAGAAAGTTTCCCATCAAATTGATGCTCCATGCCAACAATATTTTACAAAGGACTTTCTACCTAGTAGGGGGGGCCGGGGGAGGGGTCAGTGTGAGTTTTAAGTTGGACCTTATGTCTACGTTGGAATTATTTGTATTGGCACACCCGTTCTGATATTAGTAATATGTGAACTTCTGTTCACACTAGCCTATGTTTGAATTTTCACTGGTGCAAAAGGCTGCTGGTCTTTTTCAGTGTCTCTACCAGCCCTGCAGCCATGGACTGCCAACCTACACATCATATAGGAACAATAGTTCAGTGGATCCAAAATGGCAGCCAGGCAAAAAAAATTTAATGAAACATTTGAGCATGTACACAGGAACAATAATTTCATGGATTTTCTCTCCACCCAGATCAGTGAATGGAGGCTATATACAAAGACCTGGATGCTGCTGCTGACTCTGGATCCCCAGTGGTCCAGCCTTCATCTACTTACAGATGGTCTACCAAGGTGAAATACGACGGGAAATGTTTTGTTCTTCATTTCCTACTATCGGTCTCACTGGCTGGTTTCTTTTCATTGATGATTATTTCACACTTTTTGTTTCCAACATCTTCAGAACTGTACCTTGATGAATGTAAATGGGGGACTCAGGTCTCAGGTCTCTTCTTCAATCCCTGAAAGCTTTCTCAACTTGTCCATACCTCACTGGTCTTACAATACCACTGGAATTGTACATATAAACGGATACAGTACTAAAGTCAGACTGAAATGAGATTCGCATTACCACTATTTATACCATATTTGTTTTAAACATGGACACATAGAATTCATCAATATTTGTAGTATATTTTGGTTAATTTCTATATTTCCTACACTCTAAAGGCTCTTATTTTGACAGGGAGCGACTTGAAGATTCATATCAAGGAGTCATGACAGTGCTTTGATTTGCTATGCGCCTTCACTAGCAGTTGATTGGCTGAATTAATTTGCTGAAGAATGATGTTACAGCACTGACCTGTATGGACAGATTTCCCACACCTGTATTACCACATGACAGACAGGGGGCGCACTTTGTTCTGTGGCAGAACGAGGCGTCTGCCATCGGACAAACTGGGTGGAAAGGACTACATTCCCCAGCAGGCCACAGCGTGTCGGCCATCTTGCCACAGCTGTGGCACATCAGCAATCAGCCAGCTGGGAGCTGATTGCAGCCACCAGTTAAAGAGGGAGAATCTGCAGTCCAAACAGTTCCCACACAGAATGAGACGCAACATTAAATACTGAATCCAGCAGAAACTGGGAGTTTTGGGAACATCTATCACAGCTAGTGATGTTACGCTTGATACCGGGGCTTCGAAGCGCGTATCGAGAACGTAGGGCAGTTTCTCGTGAACCTATGTATCGGGGCGTGTATCATTTTTACGTCATTACGTCACGATGACGTTTGAAGCCTCATTCACGTACGTGCTTCAGGAATGGATTCGGGTTTGGTGGGCAGTTTTGAATCACGGATATAAGGAAAGAAATTCCCCCCATAATTCGTGGGTTGTAGTAGGACAGGAGACTTTTGAGACAGTGTTGAGATAGCGGTGAGATCGGTTTGAGATGGAGCCACAGAGAAAGCGTAGATTTTCCCCAGTATGGGCATACTTTGATTTAATTTCTCCCAATAAGGTATGTCTATGCATAGGTGTCATGCCATAACTAGATACAGATATCATGTCTATTATATCTACATTGAATTGCTTGCTCCATCACCTATGCCCAGTTACACAAGCACTTTCCCTGTCCTCAAACCAGTTACACAAGCACTTTCCCTGTCCTCAAACCAGTTACATAAGCATATTCAAAACCCCATACACCGCCCAGTTAAAAGAAGCACTGTCACTCATCAGTTGAAGGCTTCTGTAGCCACTATATGCCTTGTCTTTCTGTAGCTATATTTAAATCTTATCATACTGATAATTATACCAATGGACTATACAACTGGTACATTTGCCCCTTTACTAATCATAGCATTATAATAATAAGCCATATAATGATATGCTGTATCATAAATAAGTAACATTTTGTTGACATGCCAGATTCAAACCCATGAATCTCATGTTTACTGAAGGGCACTATGAGTGGTATAGCTACACACTCCACCACCAAACGGAATAGGAAGCCATTGCACGTGGAGACATTTCTACGGCATTATTTGAAACGATGATTTTTGTTGACCAGTAGGTGGCCCTAGTGTGCCTTTGAAGCCTCGAGAAATGAACCCATTTTCAACCCATTTGGCTGGAATGCTTCAATGCTTCGAGAAGCTTCATCTCGCCATCACTAATCACAGCTCTGTAACTGTAAAATCCTTGACTAAGGTGATGGACAGTCGTGTGATAGCGGAGCAATCCATCTGAATGAGAGATGAGCTCCTTAGAGATCCTACTCTGTTCCCTCGACTCCTTCCTCTTCACTCGGCCCACCTTCAGCACTGGAACCTCCAAGGTTACAATGATCCAGCTCAATGTTCTCCTTTCTTCCTGGTGTCTGCCCCCTGGTGGCCTGGAGAGACATGGCAGCAACAATCTTTTACTGGATCTCTCTGATTCTCTTCTACCTAAAAATATACAATCTAACCACGTCAGTCAACCCAATCCTCTAGTGAATAAACGTGTACATACCTTGCAGTAGAAATAGAGGGCAGTGTTAGACAACACCATGATTAGCAGCATTACAACTGGTCTGATGATGAGCTCTATTGGAAAGGCTGAAACAGATCAGAATCATCACGTCAGATCATCTAACATGAGTTGAACAGCTGCAGTAAATACATTAAGGGAACTTTAACATATCCCTGTTTGGTTCAGTTTTTAGATAATCTGATCTGCTCTCTGCTGAGTAAATTGATGTAAATTGACCTGCAGAAAGTAAGCTTTCAGGAATCACTCATTAACACCTATGTATTTTTGAAATAAAGTGGCTTGTGAACAGTGTTTGTCCTTCAGGTTACCTGAGACAGTGAGAGAGAGGGCCAGGCTCTCAGAGAAGTTATTGAGGAAACCATAGATGCGATAAACACATCTGTAGTTCCCTTGGTGGGCGTAGTCTGCAGCAGGAAACAGGAAGTCTGTAGAGTGACTGACAGCTGGCTGGATGTCATATGTTGTGTTGGAGCCAATGAAGGTGAGGTGGAAGGAGCCTCCTGGGAACTGTGGCTGGATGGAGCACCTGATGGTGAAGCTGGAGCCCTTGAACACATGAAGACCCTGCTGCTGGGTCTCAGAGACCCCGTCCATGAAGGGAGAGAGGGAGATGATTGGCTGAACCAACAGATCTGTAAACACAGAGGGAGATGACAAAGACTTGGGAATACATGTTAATATCTCAATGCCCTCCTTCATCAATAATCAGCTATAGGATTGTTTCCTCCCCATCTGTTGTGTCAAAGTGATGAACGCTGACTGTTGAAAGGCATGTCTGTTAGCAGCCACCATGCAAGACATAGAGCTGCTACATTCAGATGTAATGCAGAGGAGTCAGAGAGCAGCCTGTCAGTGTGAAAGCAGTGGATGTGATGTCATTGTCCAGTGTTACCTGAGCAGATCACCTCCAGACTGGTATAGTGCATAGATGAACCCACCACTGTTCCACACTCCCTCAGTGCAGACTCAGATCCACCACAGTCAGCTTTAATCATGATACAGTTTGTTCTGTAGAACCACTTCTCCATCCTGTTGAAACAGCAGATCCACAGTCCAGCTGTCTACACACTACAGCTGCTGACTTCAGGTTCCAAGTGATCAGGTCAGTCACTGGTTTCCAGTCCCCCTGGTATTTCATCTCCAGTCCACCATTACAGCGACTGGCTCCACTCACCAACCTGACATCATCAGGCTCTGACCAGAGACAAGACAGTAAATAATAGAATAAATGTTACTTTCATTTGAAGAGAAATCAAACCAAATCAATGCTGCAGTTTGTCTTCTACCTGAGCAGGTGAGTCCAACAGCTTTGCCAGGTGAGCAGGTATTTCTATCTGAGCCTGAGGTTCCACAGGCCAGGAGAAGGGACTCACTGCCTTCACACTGGAACTCTTTGGTCCACAGTGGAGCCTCCACTTCTCCATAGAGCGCCCCCTGGAGGACTGAAGGAGCCCCACAGCCAAACTCCCTACAGACCACCTCTGCATCCTGCTGGTCAAAGTCAGCTTCACACACTGAGGACCAGGACTGGTTAGACTTCACCTCCACTCTGCCTGAGCACAGACTAGTGCCGTTCCGCAGCCTGACAGACTCTGGAGAGAGAGAGTCCAGTTTCAGTCCTGACCTTGATTCAGTTCTTCATGGTTTAAACACACAAATTAAAGTTTAAACTGTATTAAGCAAATTGTGCATGTTTGCTGCAAATCGCTTGCAATCATGCAGCCTGTCAGTGTGAAAGCAATTGAGGAAAGGTGATGTCATTGTTCAGTGTTACCTGAGCAGATCACCTCCAGACTGGTATAGTGCATAGATGAACCCGCCACTGTTACACACTCCTTCAGTGCAGACTCAGATCCACCACAGTCAGCTTTAATCCACGATACAGTTTGTTCTGTAGAACCACTTCTACTTCCTGTTGAAACAGCAGATCCACAGTCCAGCTGTCTACACACTACAGCTGCTGACTTCAGGTTCCACATGTACCGGGAAGTCACTGGTTTCCAGTCCCCCTGGTATTTCATCTGCAGTCCACCAGCACAGCGACTGGCTCCACCTACCAACCTGACATCATCAGGCTCTGAACAGAGACAAGACAGTAAATAGTAATAGAATAAATGTTACTTTCATTTGAAGAGAAATCAAGCCAAATCAACACCGCAGTTTGTCTTCTACCTGAGCAGGTGAGTCCAACAGCTTTGCCAGGTGAGCAGGTGTTTCTATCTGAGCCTGAGGTTCCACAGTCCAGGAGAAGGGACTCACTGCCTTCACACTGGAACTCTTTGGTCCACATTGGAGCCTCCACTTCTCCATAGAGCGCCCCCTGATGGACTGAAGGAGCCCCACAGCCAAGCTCCCTACAGACCACCTCTGCATCCTGCTGGTCAAAGTCAGCTTCACACACTGAGGACCAGGACTGGTTAGACTTCACCTCCACTCTGCCTGAGCACCGACTAGTCCCATTGATCAGCCTCACAGACTCTGGAGAGAGAGAGTCCAGTTTCAGTCCTGATCTACATTCAGTTCTTCATGTTTTAACACACACAAATTAAAGTTTAAACTGTATTAAGCAAATTGTGCATGTTTGCTGCAAATCGCTTGCAATCATGCAGCCTGTCAGTGTGAAAGCAATTGAGGAAAGGTGATGTTATTGTTCAGTGTTACCTGAGCAGATCACCTCCAGACTGGTATAGTGCATAGATGAACCCACCACTGTTACACACTCCCTCAGTGCAGACTCAGATCCACCACAGTCAGCTTTAATCCACGATACAGTTTGTTCTGTAGAACCACTTCTCTTTTCTGTTGAAACAGCAGATCCACAGTCCAGCTGTCTACACACTACAGCTGCTGACTTCAGGTTCCAAGTGTTCAGGTTAGTCACTGGTTTCCAGTCTCCCTGGTATTTCATCTGCAGTCCACCAGCACAGCGACTGGCTCCTCCCACCAACCTGAAATCATCAGGCTCTGAACAAGAGAGTAAATAGTAAAAGAAGTAATGTTACTTTATTTTGAAAAGAAATCAAGCCCAATAAAAGCTGCAGTTTCAATTTTAAATTCTCCATTTCTAATTAATTTCTGTATTTACCTGTTGAATGGTGTTTTATTTCAGCCTGGAGTCCTGAGTAGAAAAATTAGAAATTCAATGAATATCATGATTTGACCAGAGCTCTGAACAGACAAAATATTCTGCGTTGGCAAGGATTTTCCAGCACCTCAGGGTTTTGAAACCATTTTTTGTTGAAAATGAAAGGTGGTTTCATATGAAATGGTGGATTGGATGGATTGGATTAAACTCACTCTTGAATAATTTGACCGTTTCACTGTTAATCACGTTAATAATTTGGCTAGTTGACTGTAAGTTACACGTTAATAATTTGACCAGTTCATTGTAAATTACATTAATAATATTTAATATTTAGTTAATATTAGTTAATATTTAGTTAATAGTTCATATTTTTTTTATTTATCCTTTATTTAACCAGGGTAATCACGTTGAGATTTCCATCTCTTTTTCAAGTGGGCCCTGGCCAAGAAGGCAGCATACAAATAATTTCACATATAAAACAACATTAAAAACAAACGCAAGTAAAAACAAGACAGTAAGAGTACACAGTAAAAAGTGTCTTCAAAATTCAAATAGAAAAAGACAGAATTAAAAACAAGAGCACTCCATGGCAAGCAGGTGTCCAATTTTTTCTTTAAAAAGGTTGATTCTAATAAGGGAATCTAGCTTCAAATCTTTTTGTAATATGTTCCAGGAAAGTGGAGCAGCATAGCTGAAGGCGTGTTTCCCAGATTCTGTTCTCACAGTTGGGACATGATATAAATAGTTAATAATATAATAATAGTTAATATTTAGACTAGTTCAGTATTAATCACGTTAATAATTAGACTACAAATCAAAATGCACTTGTGCAATGGCATTGTGTTTTTCGTGACTTATTTTACAACTTAGCATATGTTTTGCTTAGTACACATTTTTTAGTTGGCTATCATTAATGAACTATAACAGTTTACAAAAGTTGTTTGTTATAGATAAATTAACTCCTTAAGATAACTTTTGAGTTTGACTTTTTATATGGAATAATAAAGATATCCTTTACAAAAATAAAAGCTCTTTTCTATCAGTTTTGGTTTGGAATTCTAACAGTTACTAAGAAATGTGAATTAGTTAAATTATGTTCCATTGTCATATTCTGTTCTTTGAGGGTATTCAGTGGAAGAGAGCTTGAACAATTACTAATACATATTTCATTAATAAAGTAAAGTATCATTTAAGATGCTACAAAGGAATTACACCATAAAGTATGCATTATATATGTATTAGGAACATTAAATGTAAATATGCTGTAGAAAATTCACATGAATAAAATAAATACTGTCACAGGGAAACCCTGTGCCCTAAAGTAAGGCACAGATGCAACACTCACAACTAGACATCATACTGGGCATAATACATTGTTTTATACATTGTTCTAAATTGTTTGTCACCTCTTCTCTCTGCTACACTTGTCTCTTCCTCTGCTATAGACCGGGAACTGCCAAATCCAACCGGGCGGGTCCATTCGATTTAAATAGAAGGGTTCCCAGGGGAAGAGACCAAGTGCGGTAGAGTAGGAGGGGTGTTTGTGTTTCTGTTTAGGGATTAGGCTATTTAAAGCACCCTTTTTAAAGAAACGTATTTTAAAATAAGCTTGGATGTATTTTTTAATGATAACATATGATAATTGAACATTGCTGTTCTTGTGACTGTTTGGGATGAGATGATTGATAATGGTCTCTTGAGTAGGTGGAGCCCACCTGTATTTAAGGGACAAGGCTGGAGCACCTAGGGGGAAGCAAAACCTCATGAGAGAGAGAACAACCAGAGAGAGACAGCGACAGACCAACCAGAGAGAGACAGCGACAGACCAACCAGAGAGAGACAGCGACAGACCAACCAGAGAGAGACAGCGACAGACCGCAGCTCCTGCCTTGGGCCCAGTATTTGCGGCATAGCGAAAGAGCGGATTAGAGTTATTTTCTGTTTGAGGTATTTTCTTTTTGGTGTTTTCCTATTTTTGGGAAAATAGTTTATTTTTGTTTTTCTTCATTTTTGCTGACCATCTTTAATGCACTGTAAATATCTGCACGGGACTCCACTGCTGTAAATAAAATTCACTTGGACTGCTGAACTTCGCCTGCATCCCTTTTCATGTGTTTGGCTGCTCGGCCAACCTCACAAATACTAGTTGATAAATCTCTCCATATAGAAGCCATTTGATTTGGGGGGATTGCTCATAAACCTGTAATGTATTACTGGTTAGTACAGTTCATTCAATATGACTAATGATTAAAATATATTATTTGCAAATTCAAGCCTTTTTGTGAAGTTTTACATATACAACAGGACATTAGGGAAAACAGCACAATGTTTTTGTTTTATTTCAAACAAATCGGTTTATCTGTGTCCATTGAAATTGAAAAATCATGAGAGACAGGTCAGGGGTAAAATGGCCAACTGCCAACTGGCCAACAGCTTTGAATGCTTTCTTTGTGAATTTAAACAATACAGCACCATTTTAGATTTTATAAAAAAAAAAAAGCAGTGGCTAAGTTATAAGAAGTTTGTAAATTAAATTTGTTAAAATGTATAATAAGTTTGTAAATTAAATTTATTAAAAAGAAAACACGTGACAGCCACTCATCATCGTCATGCCACAGGCATTGTCAGAATCAGAATCAGAAACAGGTTTAGTTAGACTAGTTCAGTATTAATGATTTTACATTGAAGGCCTGTCTCCTCTATCTCATCGAGGAGTAATGAAATACACGCTTTCAGCCTGTCTCCGCTCAGCATATTTTATAATCCATACTTTAGTAATCAATAGTAACATCTGTAAGTAAATCCACATGTTATTAAGCCATACTCTCCATAATCCATCCATCCATAGACTTGTCTCCGGCGCTGCAGCTGGATACTATTGCTCAGTGGCTCCGCCCATCTCCAGTCAGGGGAGACATTGTTTTGCTCATGCTAACCCTAAATCCTCAGTATTTTATTTTAATCGATCTGGGTGGAGGCAGTGCAGCTGAGAGGAATCTTTCAACCAAAGGAGGAGAGACAAATGTAAACAATTTAGTTTTGTCCCTGAAAGCGGCGTTCTGAAATTATATCTGCAATGTTGAATTTCTGTCCAGTATTGATTGGTTTCATCACATGGACTCCATTAATATGTTTACAGCTCAAAAAACCTGATTCAATGTTGAATATCTCTGTAGAGCATTGGTTATGATTTTGTTAAACATTTAGTTTACTTGAATGTGCAATAAGTTGCTTTAAGAAGATAACATTTTTTACAAACTGACAATAAAATAACATGACATTCTTTGTTACAATGACAGGACATAGAAATGTGGCTACTTATTGATATTTACTTGAGTCATTCAATTTTGCTGTTGGTAGTCATATGCTTAAGAAAGGGGATGTAGAGCATTTGTCATGAACAGCTGTATTATTGAGCCAACACAGACACCGTACTTGATCGCAGGATTACTGTGCAGGTGTATCTGGGTAAGACGAGTTTTCTCTCGCACTTCTTTTTCTTTGGCTGGTGCTTGTTCCATCCTCGGTGTTGTATATGACACTAATAAATCAGTTGAGCTTTATTTAGTTGTCACTGATCATTCAACAATCTCTTTAAATCAGCGTCCTACCTGTGCTCCAGAGCAACATGAACAGCATCACTATTGGATCCATATCTGCTGCTAGGAGTCCAGTGAGTTGGTAGTCAGTCTGTAGCTTTCACCAGCCTGGTCAGTCTGTCGTCTTAACCAGCCTGGTCAGTCCATCGTCTTAACTAGCCTGGTCAGTCGGTACTCCTAACACAGTGTCTCTTCGTCTCTATGTCTAATGTTTGACACGTCAGCTCCTCTGTTGTTTCCTCTCCATCTTTATCTCCTCATCAGGTTCCTGTGGTTTCTCTCTAATGTCTGTCCCACCTCGCTGGGTGGCTATACTGACATGAAGCTGCTAACAGCTGCTAACCGCAGTGACTTTGATTCTCCACACACACCATCTTTTTTTCAAAAACAATTAAAAACACAACGTCCATATAAAATGTTCTCAGTATTTATCAAGTCATTGATTCAAGATTCATGATCATGATCTACATGATCTACTCGCGTTAGCGCTTGCATATTTAGTTTTCCCCAGAGTTCTCTTGTCTGGTTGTATGTATTAGACAAGAGAACATACATGCTTACAGTGTTTCCATGCTCATCCAGCTCATCGGTTATGACACAGGCCCAGCGCCAGAACAAAATCACAGGAAGGGCATTTGATTTTCGTGGGGGGGGGGGGGGGGGGGTCCATAGCCTATTTTCATATTGTATTACTCTAATATTGGCTTTGATATGTCAGTGCCATATGCTCAGCAAAACCAGCCCATATGAGATTAATTAAATGCCATGACATGAATGACAGAAACATGTCACTTTATGAAGTCAGCACCATCAGGCGTACTACCTACAGTCAGTAGCACAACTTTCATTGTAAACTTTGATACATCACAGCAGATGCAAAAAATATTTTAAATTGATGACTATGAACACCACGACGGGTGCAGGAATAAAAGATACATCTTAGCAGATGCATCAACACTATCACTATCAACACTACAGTGAATAATAAGCCAGTTTATAAAACCCCAAACATAGCCTATAGCCACGCTACTCAACACGCGGCCCGCGGGCCGCATGCGGACCAAGGTTAATATTATTGCGGCCCTTGGTTGAATTTTTATTGTCATAGCAACTGCCAATAAAAATATAATATTCTCATTTCAATGAACACAAACCATTTCTAAACTAAATTCTTAATGACCACAAGATGGCGATCGTGCATACTGTGCTTATTTAGCAATCGTGGGATCAACAAAGAAGATAAACCAACACATGATCAGCGACAAAAACGCTCGCCGCTGGCACTGCCATTGATTTCCTATTTGGCAAGCGTTGCCGTCGATTCTAGCGTCGCTGCCGCCCTCGGCGTTGTGCACCTGGGCGCAAACGCTGGGTGAGCCCCTGGCGCTGCGCTCAAAGTTCAACTATATTCAACTTTGACATTCGCGAAGCTGATCTCTGCGACGCAAAACCAATCACAGCAGTTTGATATCATAGCCGCGAAATAAAAAAAAAACAATGGAGGAGAAACTTGTTTTCTGTGTGTCGGAGCATCCCGAGTTATACAACATGACGCTTAAATCATACCACGATCTGACTAAAAAGTTTGTGGCATGGAATGATGTCGGTTTACAGATGAGACTACCAGACTACCTTCCTTCCACTCATGAATTCCACTCTGAATTTGTGAGTCAAAGTCCTTCTCAAAGGCCAGCTGGATCAAGTCTGTGCAGCATGCCGCAGCGATGAGCATACTTAAAGACGATGTCTTTACGATGATGTCTAAGTATCAGAATGTAAAGGATGCTAGATCAGCTTATTTCTCTGACACTTTCGTCTTAACTCCAGGACCCTGTTCAAGGTAATCGAATCTGCTGTTAGCCCTTCCCTCAGCGATTTGATTGTTGCTTCTCCTGATAAAGTTTTTAGCTTATTTAATTAAGAGAAATTATAACCCATATGAAATCCTCTTACTGTCTATCAAATATTCTGAATGCCTCTGCAGAATAGAGTGCTACTTCTCTTTGGTCAATGTGTAGTTGATCTTGTGTAAGTCACCAACTCCAGAGTAGGCGAAATATCCCCAGTCCTGAATATTTCCACCACAATATTTGGTTTTAGCCACTGTTGCATTAACATCTTATGCAGCAGTCTCTCCGATTGCCACCATAAAGTTCAAATTTTGATTCATCTGTAAACAAGACTTTCTTCCAGTCTTCAATACAATTTACAATAACGATCTTACGGATATTTATTGTCAGCCTGCTGTATCATCACAACCTCTTCGGTTGAATCTAATGAAGCAATAATGTCCGCAAAGCAAAGGAAATCCCTGTAGTATAGGCCTAAACCGTACAAAACTAACGGATGGAGCGTGAGTTGTTTGTGTACCTCCCCACTTATAATACTGTGAAGTGATTCGCCGAATTAAAAACTGATTGACAACTGGTTCAGGCGGTGTATTGGTGAAATAAGTTTTTGATTGACAGAGGATTGTAAGCCTCTGATTGGCCAAATAAGAAAATGATGACCGAAATGAAACCGAACCTTGACCCCGAAGTACTTCAGAACTATAGACCAATCTCAAATCTGCCGTTCCTCTCCAAATTACTTGAACGAACAGTAGCCAGTCAATTTACAGATTTTTTGTCAAAAAATAACCTGCTTGATCCCTTCCAATCTGGCTTTAGATCCTTTCACTCGACCGAAACTGCACTCACGAGAGTGGTAAATGATCTTTTGTTAGCTATTGACTCCAATTCAACCTCAGCACTATTGCTACTTGACCTGAGTGCAGCCTTCGACACAATTGATCATGCGATACTCTTGAACCGTCTTGAACATTATATTGGTATCCGGGGATCAGCCCTTTCTTGGTTTAGGTCTTACCTACTTGATAGATCACACCACGTCTTTTACAACAACATGACCTCAGAGTGTTGCAATATGGACTTTGGTGTCCCACAAGGCTCTGTCCTAGGACCACTGCTATTCTCTATCTATATGCTACCACTTGGTGGCATCATTCGCAAATTTGGCATTAACTTCCATTGCTACGCCGATGACACCCAAATTTACATACCAGTCAAACCAACCGATGACACCCAATTCCAAAAACTAGAGGCCTGCCTATCAGAGGTCAAATATTGGATGTCCCTAAACTTCCTACTCCTTAATGGCAGCAAAACTGAGATGCTGATTGTGGGACCGGCTAGACATAGACACTTATTTGAGAATAGTACTCTTAACTTTGATAGTTGTGTAATCTCCCAGAGCCCATACGTTAAAAACCTTGGGGTAAAATTCGACCCTACCCTCTCATTCGAGTTGCACATTAAGGAGATCACTAAATCAGCGTTTTATCATCTTCGCAATATTGCCAAAATTCGACCTATGCTAACAGAGGCAGACGCAGAAATTTTAGTACATGCCTTTGTATCATCCAGAATCGATTATTGCAATGTCCTTTTCTCGGGCTTACCTACTGGGCGCACTAAAAAACTACAACTGGTCCAGAATGCTGCTGCCAGAATCCTGACCAAAACTAGGAAATTCGACCATATAACTCCCATCCTGTCCTCATTACACTGGCTACCAATTCAGGCCAGGTGTGACTTTAAGGTGCTTTTACTTACATATAAATCATTACATGGGATGGCACTGTCCTATTTATCCGATTTGATTAAACCTTATAAACCGCCACGCGCCCTCAGATCTCAGGACGCTGGCTACCTGTCTATCCCAGCAATCAAAAAGAAAACTGCAGGTAACAGAGCCTTTTCTTACCGGGCTCCCTATCTCTGGAACAGTCTGCCTGCCTCAATCAGAGAGGCAGGCTCTATCGAAGTCTTTAAGTCAAGGCTAAAAACCCATTTATTCTCTCTATCATTTGACCAGCCTTGAGGGAGTGGCTCAGTCTCTTCTCAGAGTAAGGCTAGACCAGTTAGCTCATCCTAGATCAGGGTCCTGCCGATGGATACTAGCAACCTGCCTACATGTCCTATTCTCCTGGTCTACCTGCTCCTGTCCACTGACGCTGGTCATGTTTGTCTGTGTGAGTGAGAGTGTGTGTATGGGTGTGTGTGGGTGAGTCTCCTATCTGTTCCAGGCCGCAGCCCGGCAGAGCTTGGCGTCTGGTTGGTCCCCCCTCCTAGGACGATGCTGACTGAGTTGCCGTTGCTGTGATGCCGCCCCATCAGATCTGGATGTCCCACCAAAATAAACTTTCATATATTGTGTATACGCTGCTTGCCCAAACTCGGCATCTATTGCACGCCCAACCGTCCTGGTAGGGGGATCCCTCTCTGAGTAGCCCCTCCCAAGGTTTCTCCCAATTTTCCCAGTGAGGGTTTGTGGGAGTTTTTCCTTGTCCTCTGTGAGGGTCTAAGGCTGGGGGATGTCGTGTACTAAACATTTATTATTTTCACATGTTGGGCACTGTGAAGCCCTTAGAGACTGTAACGGTGATTAAGGGCTATACAAATAAATGTGATTTGATTTGATTTGATTGACAGTTGCCACGCCCACTCCCCGCCCCTCTCAAGTCTCCGGTCTGCAGAGATACCCTACTCGGTCATTTGGGAGTAATCCATTATTCTCTAATTTACTTCCTGCTAGTCATATGACACAGCGAGGTCATAGTTCAGAGATTCAGGAAATTCTTTAGTTGCTACTTTACATGTGGTTAGCTTGCAGCTCCAGCTACCTTATCCTTTCCTCCCTCTGTTTGTGCCTTGGAAAGCATCGCTTGTAAGTTACAGTATATTTACATTTTAAGTTAATTATAATAGTACACAAGTATCATGTAATGTATTCTGTTATGTTACATTTAAATATTTAATTTATTTACACCAATGTTAAACTATCTATGAGTAGCTATGGTGTTTCCCGTTGTAATAGCTATTTGATAGCCTTCCTGCTGCAAGTAAGCCAGTACCGTCTCTATTAGTGGTTTTAATCTGGTGAGCTTTATGTACATTATTTACAGGATATTTACAAGTTATACACAGCTATTTACATATCACTTGAATGTAGTATTTGTATGTTATAACTTTGTAGCTCTCATTTACATAATTTTATGTCTGTGGACGTATGATGTCATTTAAATAGTATCCGGTAATTGGTGCTATCCTCCTGTATCATTTCAGTTTTACAAAAATCCTTCATGAGAATGACGACAACAGTAAAGAGCATTCAACTTTACTCCAGCCTCTGACTTTCTCTTGAAGCCTGTTAGCTATCTGTCGATTTGTGTACAGACACACACATTGGGGACAGAATAGAATGAAAACATGTCTCTTTTCCCATTTGTTAACGTCTGGATAAGGTATTGGCCCTTTTAAGTTGCCATTTCTTCACTGGATGAGTTCTCAGAAGTGGAGTGGCTGCAGTAATTTCATACTGGGTACGTGATCCAGAAAGAACGTGATCCAAAAAGAGTGAGAGATGTGGGTTGGAGGCCCAACCGTGTGTGAGAGTTGGAGACCCTACTGTATTTGAGAGTTAGAGGCCCTACTGGGTGCAAGGGGCTTGGAGGCCCGCCTGAAAAAGTTAAAGACCGAAAGATAAAGTCGGTTGGAAGCTAATAGATGTCTGGACATAGTAAATTCTTTGCAGTTCTGCAGACCTCAACATGATTGGCTAGAAGGTCATCAATTAGAATTGGTCATAAAGAAGCATTGTATGTATGTCTGGGATCCCATGATACAAAATGGGAAATGGTGAAAGTAAATGTGAGAAAAAGGACTGGCCGATAAGGAGTCTGACTACATGTCTGAAACATATTGTCCGCAAGCAGGTGACTTCCTGAAAAGACGGGCTAAGATTACATCAAAGAGCAATTTGCCGTTCCTTGAGTGGGGTTCCTTTAGGGGAGATGCATTGGATAATCTAGAGAAAATGCTGACAGCTCAGGGAAAACCAACAGGGAAGCTTTCCTCCTACATAGCAGGGAGACCAAACCAAATGTGTGTGCAAAATCTGTCACAGAATTCAAAAGAGGAGCCAATGATCAAATTGAATGTATAGGGTAAATCGATTGCTTTTCCGGTTGATAGTGGAGCTACACTTTCCTGTATTAGGAAAAGTGATTTGCCATCCACCCCACTAACGTCTAAATATATTACTGATCAACAGATGCCACACCTGTAAATTTACTGTGATTTACTGTGTAAATGGAAATACGCTATGAAATGCTCTCCTGCTGATGTGTTTATCTCGGTACCGCCTCAAACTGCTGAACACGTTTCCTGCGTGTTGCAACAAATTTCAGAGTCAGGCACAGATGCTGGCCAGACAACATTTTTAGCACCCGCAGTATCAGACATAGAGCAGTAGCTTACCAAAAATAGAAGACGGGTTACTACACATCGTTGTACCGTGTTTTATGATTCAGCTTCCTCTGATGAGAGATATATATGGAGGAAGTCTTACCATATTTGCAAACTTCAGACGAGCTGAAAGTTTCTTCCCTGTATTTGGGGCCAACAGGGGTGTGCGATTAGGATTTTAAGAACTCAGCAGCAACAAATGTATGCTATGAATACTCCTCCACAGTGGCTGTCGCAGAAGGAGCAAGGATGACTAAATTGATTATAATACCTGGTGAATTTGTGTGCACTCTGTCTAATAGTTGGAAAGTTTTCAACTTAAAGGGTACAGAGTTGAAATTCCCCCCAGTGTATTGCCGTGTGTGTTTGACAACCAACCTCCAGCTCCTCCTCCAGACTATGAGCATTCATCGATGCTTGATGATGTGGGAGCATGTCTATGTTCATGTCTAGGACATAGGGCCTAATTTGGCAGGTGACTTTGGCAGGTGACATAGGGCCTAATTTGGATGGAAAAAAAATTCATAGGTGCTGAGGGAACATAGGGCTGACCCCGATGAGGTGCCAGACTCACTCTGGGCCTTCACATGCTAGTGAGGTAGGCCAGATACATAGTATCTGCATCTGCAGCCTGTACAGATAACTGTAGACTCATCCAAACCACTTCCGAGAAGACTGCAGTATCTTTTGCAGCTGGAAGCTGTTGCAAAAATGATCGACAAGTTATTGAGTCATTGCTAGCTCAAAGTGTGATTGTACCTATGCAATTCATGCATACAAATTGCAAAAAAGATACTGCATGCCTGCTCCAAGCACTGGCTGTGAGAGGACATAAAGCATCGGAGGCCAAACTACAGTGTTGCAACACTGTCAGAGCCACTGAGATGTTCTCCTGAAGCTGAGGAATCATTCCAGCTCCTGAAGCAAGCATTTATTCATTTAGGTCTCTACAAGTTATATACATTTTCTTCCACATTCCCCCACGTACTGTAAAAACGTTATTCCCAGGTGTTGAAAGTTGGATAGGTAAAGGGTTAATGACCATAGTTGAGTGGCTGATGTTCATTCTTGTTATCATGTTGTAAGTCTATTTGTGCAAGGTGGGCCACTCGATGGTATGGATGATGGTAGCACTGAATCAGTCAGATGTCTATTATCCTGATGAGGCTGTAACCTTTAAGAAACGGTGCGGCTTTTTCCCAGAAACTGGAAAGAGGTAGTAGTAGTAGTAGTAGTAGTTGCAGTACATACACTATATGGCCAAAAGACAGACACCCCCTCTAATGCATATACTGGAATAATGGTCTGGGGCTGTTTTTCAGGGTTTGGGCTTGGCCCCTTAGTTCCAGTGAACGGTAATCTTAATGCTACAGGATACCAAGACATTTTAGCCAATTGGGCGCTTCCAATTTTGTGGCAACAGTTTGGGGAAGGCCCTTTGCTGTTCCAGCATGACTGTGCCCCTGTGCATAAAGCGAGGTCCATAAAGACATTGTAGCCCCACATGGCAGGTGGCGATCTGGGATCAAGCACAGCAGAGAGAAGGAGAAGAAAAGAGAAAACTGTTAGCATAGCACAACAACTTATATACCCTGAGTCCCAATTACCCAGCTGAGATGAATTGGCTGACAACCTGCCCCACTCTGCCAATAACTTCCCATGAAGGGAACCAGGACAGCCAGTAAGCAGGCAGAGGGGGAAGGCCGTCACAACATGGTTAGACATTACATTACATTACAGTCATTTAGCAGACGCTTTTATCCAAAGCGACTTACAATAAGTGCATTCAACATAGGTAGGCAAGAAAACTACTAGTCACCAGAAATCGTAAGTGCATTTCCTTCCTAAACAAGCAACTAAGAGCATAACTAGTGTTAAGGTAAGAGTGCAATAAGTTAGCAACCTACTTTATCTTAAACAAATGAGACAAATAAGATAATCAAATAAACAAGAGCTAAGACAAATAAGTGAACCAAATAAACGAGCTAAGACAAATAAGTGTATCAAATGAACAAGAGCCAATAAACAAGAGCTCAGACACATAATTGACGACAAATAGGCAAGGCTAAGAGGAAGGGTCAGGGTAGTGTTTCCTGAAGAGGTGGGTTTTCAGCCTGCGGCGAAAGATGGGCAGCGACTCTGCTGTCCTGACATCAGTGGGGAGTTCATTCCACCACTGCGGGGCCAAGACAGAGAAGAGCCGTGACCGTGTATATCGGCCGCAGGGACCTCTGAGCGACGGGGCAACCAGTTGGGAGGCGGGAGATGACAAGAGCCTGGATGAGCACCTGCGCTGCCTTGTCAGTGAGGAAGGGGCGAATCCTCCTGATGTTGTAGAGGAGGAATCTGCAGGAGCGTGTCACTGATGCGATGTTTGCCGAGAACGACAGTTGGTCGTCCAGGGTCACACCCAGATTCCTCGCAGTCCGAGTTGACGTCACCACAGCATTATCAATGGTGATGGCCAGGCCTCGGTGCAGACAGCCCTTCCCCGGGAGGAACACCAGCTCAGTCTTGTCCAGGTTGAGCTTCAGGTGGTGCATCGACATCCACTCCGAGATGTCTGCCAGACACGCAGCAATGCGTGCCTCCACTTGTGTGTCAGAGGGGGGAAATGACAGGATCAGCTGGGTGTCATCTGCATAGCAGTGGTAGGAAAAGTCGTGTGAATGGATAACAGAACCAAGAGATGTTGTGTAGAGGGAAAAGAGGAGAGGACCTAGAACCGAGCCTTGCGGAACCCCAGTAGTGAGCCTGCGTGGGTCTGAAACAGACCCTCTCAGCGTCACCTGGTAGGAGCGATCCGTTAGGTAGGATGCAAACATGGAGAGTGCAGAGCCTGAGACACCCATCCCCTCAAGGGTGGAGAGGAGGATCTGGTGGTTCACCGTGTCAAACGCTGCAGACAGGTCCAGGAGTATCAGGACAGAGGAGAGAGAGTTCGCTCTAGCGGCATGGAGCGACTCCGTCACTGCCAGGAGGGCAGTCTCGGTCGAGTGACCCACTTTGAACCCAGACTGGTGGGGATCCAAGAGGTTGTTCTGGTGGAGGTACAAGGACAGTTGATTGAAGACAGCACGTTCAAGAGTTTTTGATAGGAAGGGTAGAAGGGAAACCGGTCTGTAGTTCTTGACCTCAGAGGGGTCAAGTGTTGGTTTCTTCAGAAGGGGGGTGACTCTGGCAGTCTTGAAAGCAGAGGGAAAGCATCCAGACACCAGAGACGTGTTGATGAGGTGGGTCAGGAAGGGAAGGAGTTCAGGTGCAGTAGACTGAAGCAGAGTGGATGGGACCGGGTCAAGGGAGCATGTGGTGGGGCGGCTAGATGTAACCAGGTGAAGGACCTCGTCTGGGGAGAGGGGAGAAAAATGGGATAGGGAGGGAGGTGGGGAGGGAAAAGGTGGAGAGGGTGGTAGAGAGGGATGGGTGGAAGGCAGACAGGTGTGGTTGGTGCGCAGGGCACCAGCCGGGGGGTGAGGGAAGGAGGATCGGATATCGTTGACCTTCTTGTCAAAGAAGTTGGCGAAGTCGTCAGGGCGGAGGGAGGAGGTGGGAGGAGGGGGTGGGGGTTGGAGGAGGGAAGAGAAAGTTTCAAAGAGTTTTTTAGGGTTGGAAGCAGAAGTTTGAATTTTAGTGCAGAAGAAAGCAGCTTTAGCAGCAGATAGAGAGGAGGAAAAAGTGGAAAGGAGAGATTGGAAGGTAAGAAGGTCCTCCGGGAGGTTGCCATTTCTCCATTTGCGCTCAGCCACTCTCAGGCTCCGTCTCTCAGTACGCACTGAGTCCGACAACCAAGGGGCAGGTGGAGTTTGGCGTGCAGGCCTGGAGGTGAGGGGACAGAGATGGTCCAGAGAAGAGGACAGAGTAGAGAGAAGAAGATCAGTGGCAGTATCAGGGGATAGAAGAGAAAAAGATTCAGGGGCAGGGAGAGCAGAGAGAACAGAAGAGGAAAGATCAGTGGGAGAGAGTGAGCGGAGATTGCGACGAAAATAAACCATGTGGGTAGGGAGAGGATGTGAGGGGGGAGAGGAGAGAGAGAGAGTGTAGGACATGAAGTAGTGGTCAGAGAGATGAAGAGGAGTGACGGAGAGGTTGGCAGTAGAACAGTGTCTGGTGAAGATTAGGTCCAGTTGGTTGCCAGCCTTGTGGGTAGGAGGAGATGGGGAGAGGGCTAGGTCGAAGGAGGCGAGGAACGAAAGAAGAAGGTCAAGCTTCTCAGTCTGGATGTTGAAGTCACTGAGAAGGATGAGTCCAGAGCCATCGTCAGGGAAGTGGGAGACTAGTGTGTCAAGCTCCTCCAGGAACTCACAAGCAGGGCCTGGTGGGCGATACACAACCGCGATGGTGAGCTTGACTGGATGAGAAACAGTGACAGCATGAAATTCAAAGGAGGAAGGAGAGAATTGTGGCAGAGAAAAAAGAGAGTATTTCCATTTGCTGGAAATTAGCAGGCCAGTACCACCGCCTAGCCTCGCAGCTCTGGGAGTGTGAGAGAAAGAGTACACATCTGACAGAGCAGCGGGCGTGGCAGTGTTTTCTGGGGTGATCCAAGTCTCAGTTAGAGCAAGAAAGTTGAGGGAGAGCAAGGATGCGTAGCCTGAGATGAACTCAGCTTTCGGCACAGCCGACTAGCAGTTCCAAAGCCCCCCTGCCACCACTTGCTCAACGCGAGTTGAGAGAGTAGGATAGATGAGATTAGTGGGGTCGCGGCGTCTGGGTGTCACCCAGCGTCTGTGCGACCACCGGAAAGAGGAGAGGACAGGAATAGGAAGCAAACACATGGTAGATCACAATACAATTAAACGGTTTATGAAGTGAAGAAGCACCTAATCTTCGAAGGTCGTTCTTTGAAGAAGTCGGGCTTGAAAAAGTCGCCTGTTGCCTTTGTTCGCCTAGCCTTCCTTTGCCTGACGCTTTCAAAGCAGACGAGCAAGGCCTTCTCATCCAACATCACTGCCTGACCTCACAAATGCTCTTTTGGCTGAATGGACACAAATTCCCACAGACACACTCCAAAAGCTTGTGGAAAGCCTTCCCAGAAGAGTGGCGGCTGTTGTAGCCGCAAAGGGGGGTCTAACTCCATATTAATGCCCATGGTTTTAGAATGGGATGTCCAGCAAGCTCATATAGGTGTGATGGTCAGGTGTCCACTGACGTTTGGCCATATAGTGTATATGCCATGCTGTATCTGATTCATACAAAGTTATGTAGAGACCTAAATTAATTCATGCTTTTTTCAATGATACAAGGTTACTGATGCTTCGTGTTAACTAGAGGGGGACCTAAAGCCTCCAACATTATCTGTCTGACCTAGGGTCTGACATTGAGTGTCTCCAAGCTAACTCTATGACCTGAGGCCTGACAATTGAGTGTCTCCAAGTGATTTGTCTTCCATCACTGTTCTGTCTCTTCTAGCCATCTTGTTATTATGATCTGAAGTAAACCCTTGTGTAACTTGTAAGGATATAAAGACCCTGCCCCTCGAAGAGAGAGCAGGGTCTTTATATCCTCTTTCTCAGACTATCACGTCAGTCAGGTGATATTGATTTAGCAAACGTTAACTGAGGCAGGAGAAATTGATTTTGGCTTGTATGTTATTGGCTCCAGAAGGAGATGTCCTTGTGTGACCCTTTACGATCTAGTATTTAAGATGGACCTTAAGTCGCCATGGTGCAACTAAACAAAGATGCAGTTTTAGTGTCAAACTAACTTGTTTCAATGCAACCTTTAATGTCAACCCTCCCTGAGGCCGCAGGGACATGTGATCCTCCGCCAGGGAGACCGTGGCATCCAGTTCCTGAGAGCGGTTGCACTGGACCCAGTCGGCATTAAGTTGGTGAGAGTCCGCCGACAAACTGCTCCAGCACTACCTGCTCCATGATGTCATCGCTGGTCCCGGTCCGCGGTTGTAGCCATGGCCTCATCGCATTGGGGAGCTGCTGCAATATAACATGTGAGGCAAACAAACCTAGTTAAAATCACAAACAACCCCAAAGAGGAACAAACAAACTGACAAGCAAGTCTGACTGAAAAGAAAGCAAGTCTGAATGAAAACAGTGTGTCCTAAAATGGATGCTGCAGATGAGATTACTGAATAAACACCTAATGTTAAAGTTTAAACACTGATTACATTTACCGTAACACTGACACCTATTTAAAATGAAGAAAAAACTATATTTTTGCAGTTATTTGGAAGACAAGGGTTCTATGTAGAACCCTGTCACATTCCAAAGAGTCCTTTATGAACCCTTACTTTCAAAGAGGGGTTTTTCAGGTGAAGAGGGTTCTAGGTAGAACCCTCGAAAAATCCTTCCTCCCATAAAGGTTTTTTTTCAGATGAAAAGGGTTCTAGATGGAACCCTACCCCTCTGCAAAGAACCCTTTTGGAACCTTGTAGTGTAGATATGTTCAAAACTGCAACAAAATATCCAATCTTAAAAAATAAATTGTAAGATTATATCCCTCTGTAGAAATCTAATGCAACGTTTTGGACAGAAGGGTGTGTTTTGCTTGCACCGTCTGTCTGTCTGTCTGTCTGTCTGTCTGTCTGTCTGTCTGTCTGCCTGCCTGCCTGCCTGCCTGTCTGTCAAGCTATCTATCTCTTCTTGTTTGACCACAAGAGGGTGATACTTCACTGCTAACACAACAACCCAGCTCCTTCCCCTCAGCCTGCAAACTAGTTAGTGTACAAAAGAGTCAATCTAAAACAATGGGCAGTTGATGAAAGAATACTTCCATTTCAGTGAACACGGCACTGCATTTGTGTGGTATTATGAATTTAATTTACCAAAATGTTTTTCTTTCTCTTCTCTCACTCATGTTTCGTTCAGATTTTCACTATCTCCACATATGGCAAGAAAAAAGAAATCTTAATATCTTAAACTTTTGTTTGAATGGGTAGGGTTATGGTAGGCTATGATAAGATCCACTCCAATTACCAAAGGGGAAAAAACAGAAGTGGCTGAAGGCGCGTGTGTACACATTCATGGTGTTGTGCATGCGTTGCATGTAAGCTGAGGAGCTGATTGGACACTGCTGATTCCACCACTTTGATCTCGCGAAAGGTTTTATGGGTTAATGCGAAGTCTTTTGAAGTGGCTTCGTTGAGAACCGGCGCAGCTTCACGGTTTGTACTCAGGCAGACGCAAAAGCACAGCCGCATATGCAATTACAGCCCTCGTGCACACGTACACGCACCAGCATGCCCCAATGTAATTACAGTGGTGGGAGTTTGGGGGACCTGCCTCTCTCCACCAACCCACCCTCTCCACCCTCTCTTCTCTTTTTTTCCCTCCCTCCCTCCCTGACATTTCATGCCGAAAAGTAATCTCTCGCCACATCTGGCTTTTCTCTCGCCCTCTGGCTTCTTTAAAGCCTGTGCATAATAAAGCCGCCATCTTTTATTCATCTCAAATTTTTTCGAGATTAGACGCCCTGCCGAGTTCCTTTTTTTATCTCCCTTCATCTCTCTCTCTGTCTTGCTCTTCCACACAGGCAAACATTATAATGACAGGCCTCTCAAACAAGATGACAGACTCTTTCCTTCGACTCTCATCTTTTGTTTCCCACTCCTTTTTTTTTTTTTTTTTTAATTTCTTCAGAGGATGAGAGTCTACGCTTGCTTCAGGAGTGTAAAGGGAAGAGGAGTTCAGAAAGTTGTACTCAGTGACACAGTGCATTTCAAGGTGTCCTGGACTGTTGTAATACACAAGGGAGAACACAGATTGGGAAACTAAGTCAGTGGTGAAAAATGTATAGTGCATGTGCACGCTTGCATGTGTGTATGTGCTAACTGTGAGTGTTACTTGCACCTAACCTGGATTTCAGAAAGCTGTATAAAAAGATGTGCAAATAACGGCTAGACTACATCAAATGTCCCCACTCACTATTTTCAACTGCTCTGGTCAGCACCTTAGAGGGAGTTTAAACTGATGCCCTCTATGTGCCACTTTAAACGCCTAAATTGAAGAATCAGGGACTCATTTATCCATTTTTGCATGGATGAGCAACTATTTTGATTGATTTGATTTGATTAATTTTTTTATAAAATAATAAATAATTTTAATATTTTAATGTCATTAACCCTGTCTGCAAATCAAATTTCCCTTACTGGATATAAAGTTTAATTTGAATCAAATTGAATTGTAAGCCCAGTGATGCACATTAACTCCTATTGTACACCAACCTAAACTGGTGGGAATGGTGTATTTTAAAGACCAGATTGGACATTTATTTACATGGAACAACTAGCATGCATGAAATATATTCAAGGTTCATTCATTTTAAGTGAATGCATATAGCACATATAAAAGGGAATACTGTTAACAGCACTCAATTTACTGATTGGTCGATCGTTTTTGTCGCAGAATGATTGGTACTGTTTCTTACAACACGTTGCACACTTCGAAGGATTCTCCTCCCTTCTACTGTCTAGTTATAAATCCATTTCATTTCAATTCTCCCATTCTCCTCACATGCCTATTATTTATTCTTTATTTACACAATTTGCTTGCTTTGGCTCTTATTTTGTACCCCACCTTTCAAACATTTGTACCCGTCATCACTGAGCTACTCCCATCGCGCTTCTCCTTTCCATCCTTCTCCATCCCCCTTTTCCTCTGTCTTGTGTTTGAATTGTCACATTGCATTGGCAGCTAAAGCTCTCAGGACCTGCAAAAATAAGAGGCCCCATTTTCATGCACCGAGCAGCTTTGTATCAAAAAAAAAACCCTCCCATCTTATTAATTTGCTACTTTGCTCACTCATCTCAGCAAGGATGCCCACATTATGTTATTTAATTATGCCGAGTAGCCTAATTTCACAGACACGCCCCACTAAATTTAAAGTAATAATCCAACACATTGTTGTATAAATAAATGTGTTAATCTCTTATCACCGACTGATATAACACAATAGTGATTCAACCTATAGCTAATTCATGAAATCTTTTACATTTGCTGTTGTAAAGGTAGGTCTTTCCTCGGGAAGTGATGTATTTGACGTTTCTGCTTTGTTTGGATTAAATAGAAGAAGAAGAACTGTCAGCGTCAGCAGTGATAAAGAAAAGTGCGCCACCTACAGAAACTCAAACTTCATCAACAGAACATCCGTGGAGAAAGACGTCACAGTACTGGACACACTGTTTGATTGACAGCTGATCTCTGGGACAGATAACAGAGGACCAAGCATGTGTGAGTGGCGTGGAGACAAATGATATAAAGGTCCTACATCTACTCATTGCCTTCATCAACCCGCCCATCAGCAGAAAGCCCATGACTGCAAATGTTTTCTTCTTCTTCTTCTGGAACCAAAGGCACCAAAGGTTGAGAGATTGAATCCAGGGTAGAAGAAACATGACACAATCTAATTTCGGTGCAAACATGTGACTTCTGGCATTTCAAGGTGTTGATTATACATTGTTTATATGTCCAGTAGAAGTTCAATGCCCCCAGAGTGGCATTGCAACTATATTTCTTCTTCTTTATTCTTCCATCATTTTTCATACTGTGGTTCTTTCTCCTAACTCAGGCCGGACCCGATGAATAACTGAGATTAGGACAGACTGCCTGCTGTTCGCTAATACAGCATAGCTTCATGATCAGGCGGTTGGCTTTCTTGGTAGATTCTTGAAAGGATAACTCTTGCCATGGTGAATGTGAAGCCCATTTTCCAGAGTTGCCTCTCTCCCTTGTGACATTCCTGTGTTTTGTTTTGTTTTTGTGGTGACCTGTAGCTAGAGGAATTTCATAGATGATCCCACGTTTTACTTTTATTTTCTGAATTTTCAGAAAGGTCTCGTAGCAGATAAACGATTTACTTATCATTAGGTCCAACTAATTTGTGTGTCTACACGTGAAAGAATAAAAGACTAAGTGAGTCTAAATCTGAACAAATAGGGTTGGTAACCTAATGTGTGTTTATTTGGGGGTCCATGACATGAAAATGTTTGAGAAACCCTGGACTAGGCCTTCTGGCTGCCCCTAGAAATGTGTGATAGTATACATACATTTATCAGAACTATATGAGAGTTGATTGTACCGATGATTTGGGTTACTCCCTGGCCAATCGTGTTGATGATCGGTGGATGCAAGTTTAGCTTTACAGCACCATGGCTGGACATGGGGTGAGTTTTTGCCAATTGCTACATGTTTTCTTAAGGGTGCGTGCCTCAATGCATAGAGTCGACATTGATGGGATCAAACTGTTTTTTAACAACCTGTCATGAATTGGGCACATAGCGATGATGTCCCGAGAGTGAGATTTTAAGAACATAGCCTGATTGGTGAGTGGGTATGACCAAGAGAATTGCCTGAAAGGAAAATGCAGCATTGGACAGTGTCGTCATGAGACCACAAGGATTGGGAGTAAAGCATGTACAGCTGGATGTTTCAACCACTTTGGATGAAAACGTCTGTCTGGATCAAAAGAAAATTCTCACCGTGTATATATTAGACCTCCAGTTCAGGCTCGCTTGACAACACTGCCCCTCCTTTTTCCTTTTAGACTGAAGGTCCTGTTACAAAAGGCATGTCCCAACACCTCTCTACTGCCTCGAGCGACCTACAGGTTTGTTTTTGTTTAGTCTACCTGTGATCCCCAGACATACATATATACACACACACACACACACACACACACACACACACACACACACACACACACACACACACACACACACACACACACACCTGGTTCCAAGATTCCCGTTGCAAGACGACCACACACAACGTGTCTTAGATCAAAAAGTAGGATAACATTGCAGCATCATCGCCCTTCCTGATTACCCGTCCTTTACTTATCTTCTGTTTCTAAGTAATAGCATTATAGCTGTGAATTCAGACTGTACAGAATGCCACAGCTTGCCTCGTCTTCAGCTTCCTCACATTATCCCCTACCATGCATTACTATGCAAGACAGTTCACAGCAAGGACAAGCACTCTGTATACGCTGCTTGCCCAAACTCGGCATCTATTGCACGCCCAACCATCCTGGTAGGGGGATCCCTCTCAGAATAGCCCCTCCCGAGGTTTCTTCCAATTTTTCCTAAAAGTTTTTGTGGGAGTTTTTCCTTGTCCTCTGTGAGGGCCCAAGGCTGGGGTATGTCGTGTACTAACCATTTATTGTTTTCACACTTTGGGCACTGTGAAGCCCTTTCACACTGTAACAGTGATTAAGGGCTATACAAATAAATGTGATTTGATTTGATTAATGCAGAAAACAAAAAAAATGAATTATAAATAAATAAATCTATTCATCTATTCATTATAAACTATAAGATCAAATTTATATTAAAAATAATCTAGGGTGCCTAGGACAGTACTGTTAATGCTCAATTTGTATATGCTCAATTACATTAACAATAAATTCTCAACCTTAAATTATCACAGTTAATTTAATATGCCGAATATATGGCACCCACCATTGAAGCACTGTATTTTCTTCCTACTGACTGCATTCAAACAATTTTTGTGTGTTATAGACAGTTTTTTGGGTCTGTTTAAGGAACTCTAAATCTGTATGATACACAGCAAACTGACATTTTAAAATGGTTTAATTGTTGCAATTTTTCCATTGCATTATAAATATCAGTTGCAAATTAACTTTAAAAGACTACACCTACTTTTGGGGAAATTGGCTTGTTGGTCAACTTAACTTGTTGCGATAGGAGGAGCACCAAAATCTCTGGTAGATCTCTCATGGTCACATGCTAACATGTTAGCATACAGTATGATAAGTCCCTGTAGACAACTAGCATTATCTTTACATTACATTACAGGCATTTAGCAGACGCTTTTATCCAAAGCGACTTACAATAAGTGCAACATAAGAACGTAACATAAAAAGATAGATCTTTTAGTAATCCAGAGTTGGTGTTGTTTCTGCTAATCCTCTCGTAAAAAAATAAAGAATACATTTTGAGAGGAAAATTCAAATTCAAACTGTTTCTGGCTCATTGTCTGGCAAAATCCTCATCACAGTGTATGCAAACAACACATTTTGCTACTTGGCAAACAATCCAGAAAGGTGAAAGCTGAGTGAAAAATATTGCAGAAAACAAAATAAAATTTGCTATCATCTAAAAGAGTTGCATTTATTCAAAATTGTTTAAGATGAAAATAAAGATTTTCCATTTATGCAACGTGTCGTGCATCTGAAACATTAAAAAAAACAACGTGGCATCCAATTAGTATTATTGTAATTGAAAATGAAGATGTTCCATCAATTATCTTTGTAACAATATTTAAAAAATTGGATGCAACTTCTTTATTCTCAATTCCAAAATGTTACATCTAACTAAAAAAATTTAAAATAGTGAGAACAAGTTTGAGTTGGATGTTAAAAGGATTATTAAGAGAAGGCTCTGTCAACAGAATGAGTAATTAACCTTTATTAAGAACTCTTCATTTCCTGAAGCCTACACTACACTTCAAGGCTAACATCATCATCGAGAGCTCAACCGGACTGACTGGAAGGTCTGGACCATACCATACCATGGAGTCCAAGAAGAACACAACCTGTGTGGTGTTCAAGGGATCGTATTTAACAGCCAGCTGATAGAGGTTGGATCTCGCTAACACTTTGATAGGGGTCGTCACACAATTCCAGCAAGTGCGAGTTGCACTGATGGATAAGTTGAAACCACATTCCAGCACATGGCAGTGCCAAGTAAAGAGTCATTCTTAGGTTTCTCTGGTGGCCAGAAAGTAACTTCAGTCAAACCTATAGTTCACTTGTTTGAGGCAAAAAAAAGCAGAGTTCAGAATTTGCTCGGCCTGTCAACAGAGACATGAGCTCAGCAAAGACACGTGGAACTACAAATCAAACCCCAACAGCAGCAGGTAGGCCTAGCGGTTAGTGAGGCCAACGCATCACTGGAGGGTCGTTGGTTCGATCCCCGGCACCACCAGGAGGGTGTATTCCAGCTGTGAGCTGGTGATTGATAAAATGACTGGTGTCACAGCTACGGCGCCCACCAACACTATGATATGATGTGTGTGTATATCTAGTCAGGGGTGTGCAGAAAAATAATTTCACTGCATGTATGTGTATGTGACGAATAAAGTTCATTCATGAACAAAAGCAATCTCACAATTGAAGCGCTGAAGCAAGCTGAGTAGGAGGTCCTCCACTGTTCAAAGAGGAGATATCAGCTGTGGTTCCATGTACAAGCTTAACCTTGTGCAATGAGAATGAATCCATAGAGATGGACAAAGTCTCAGTTGAGCAGCTAAGCTGGAAAAAAACAAGCAACATGCAATCACGTCAAACACCTCCACGTAGCAGAACTGAGCTTCTGAGAAACAGGTCAGGAAGTGGGTCATCGTGGTCATGATGATGCCTTTTTCCAAGCTGCTGTTGATGATGTACTGGACTGCTGGTAGTACTGCAGCAATAGGAAAGGTACAAAGGTACAAGTGTTGCATCTGTAGGCAACTTCATGTAGCTGCTGGAAACAACTGCTTAGATGCACTGAACTAGCAGTTGAGGATGGACAGGTTAGGCCAGGAAGAGCCAGGATGTGCCTTGTGGAAATTGGTCGCAATGGATACGAAGCCATGTCTATGACTAGTCCACTCAGGGAGTTAGGGACTTGTGGTCAGAGCTTACATCAGCTTCAAAAGCAGCCAAAAGAGCAAGCAGTGGCTCCGGGTGTAAACTACTGGCCAGGTTATTTCGAGCAACCAGTGTCTCCCATCCCATTAGCCTTTATTTGTTGGTACATTGCAGTTTCTGAACAGCTGAGCGGAATTTTCAACCCAAGAGAGTCAGACATCCTATTACTGTCTCACTATGAGTTGTGGAAAGTGGGGGCTTTATGGTTCACTGTTTCCCCATGTATGATGACGTGACTTGTTGCCTATGTAGACTCCGTGGCAGCTGAGATAAATGTCACTTCATGGACAATAACATCCCAAGTTCAATATTGGAGGAAAAAAAGTTAACAATTAACTTCAGGTTTTTTTTTTTTAGGTCAGCCTGCCCTTTTCCGTCTAGCAGGTGTTATCGGTCTGTCTCACACAAACGGAGGAGGCGACGAGGCTCGTAGTGCGGTGGGTTTACAAGCAACAGCTGAGTGAGATTAGTGAGATTCCTGGTTCTACTTCATGTTTATTGTGTATTCTATTGTATTTAGGCCTTGAACTTTTATATTCTGTTTTTTGTGATAATTTTATGCTGCTGCCACCCCAGAATTTCCCCCCCGGGATCAATAAAGTATCTATCTATCTATCTATCTATCTATCTATATGTGTTTGTGCATATAAGCTAACATGTCAAACACAGCAAAAGAAAAGGTGCCTGAAAAGACTACTTATTTATTTATAGGCGGTGTTATCAAGCTAACCTGAAGTGACAAAGGGGGCTAATGTCAATTAAAATAAAAACAGACAAGAGAAAGCGATTGCTCTGCTTGCTCTCGAAGAGCGCCCGTGCCCGTGGCGACACGGCAGATGTGGCTTAGCGTTAACGTTACTCACCAGGAAACTGCAAGATGCTTACTTCCCTCCAGGCAACGCTCATTTTTTTCTCTTGTCTGACATTGATGTAATGTGCGGTGCAGCTAAAGCTGAGACATGTTCCGGGCGCCCCCCCAAATGTGCCACGTCCAACAGGCGAGGCGCATAGTTTGGAGGAGACTATTTGAAATAACTGAAAAAAAGGTGCAGGCACATTAAAAAAAAATGCGTCTTATGTGATCATCGCTTTAGGATATCAAATAAACATGAGATAAGTGACTGTGCCCACTTGTCTTGCTTTGCTTATTATCTTATCATACCATGGCAGTTTCCAGAAACCCAGAAAAAAATCAGCAACACATACTGCAGTATACATGGTAGGATATTGGGTTAATAATTCAAACTGATCTTTCATCTTACTCCATCCTGTCTATCCTTCTGTTTTTCTCTACTTCGCTCCTGCTCCTGTGTTATATCACTGTCATATGTCTCCCATTGTCTGTTTTCACTTGGCAGCGGCACTGGACAGTGGTCGCAGAGGCAGGAAGGGGTTGAAGGGCAGGGTAGAGGAAAGGAGGGAGGGGGTAGCGAGGTGGCTTCAGCCGCTAACAGGGAACATGTGGCTCCCATTTGCGGCTGGGAGGGGTGGCTGCCAAAATGAGTTAAAGATGACAAAAATAGAGACATAAGAGAGAGAGGCCAACCTTTGATGCTCCTTATAGAGACCGAGATAAAGATGATAAGGAAAGGAAGGCAGAAAAGGAAAGAAAAGAAAAGGAGTGACTCGACTGGAGGAATAATAACAGGCCGAGTCGTTTGTCCTGCTCGTGTTGCTTCTCCTCTTACATAAACACTTGTCACCTCTTGAGATCTCCTAAGCCCGTTGAGAGAGCAACAGAAGATAAAAACCCAATAACCCTATCCAAACTAACTCTTACGGTCCTCTCTGGTTCAAGAGCGCCCCGAGCTCCAGTCCCAAGATAGCCTCTCGACACACCCCTTTCCACCCTCCCCACTCATCTGGGAGCGGTTTCCACTCAGGCCAGGCCCCAGCCACCGAGCCATAAATCAGCACTTGATGCTCGACCTCATCCCCGACCTGCCCGCTCCTGAACTTCCACTCCAGCTCGGCACTGTGGAGTTTTTATGGATCAATTGACTTGCCATGGTAAAACACAAAACCTTCGGTCAGTGTGTCATTTTCACAAAACAATAAGACATTTCATTTTCAATTTCAAATGTTCGCCGTCGGACATTTGCCTCGCATTGGGACAACTCTGGACTTTTTAAATCCATGCTACATCTAGGACCAAGACTTATTGCCTGTCCTATAGCAACTCAAGTCCCTAAATTACTGGTACAGTAATTTGATTTGTCATTGTTCCCCTCCATGCCCTCACTGCCACACACACACACACACACATACATGCTTTCCAAGTGGGTGATGGATGGCCTGTTGAGCAGGGCCAGACATTGGGTTAAGTCAGCCAGTGACAACACCAAGTGTTGCTGAAGAGATGGGGGTTAAGTCAAACCACCTGAGCAAACACTTGGCTTGTGTCTGTTTTCCTTTCTCTCCGGCTCCTGCAGTTTATTAAAAGAGACGCTCCGAATTGGAGCAATGAGCGGACTCGGTCCTCGGTGGCAAATGAGGACGAGACGCCAAGCCGCGGTTCCTAATGCGCGACACAGGAAAACCAGCGAAGGTTGGCCGCGAGTGTGTGTTTGCAAGAGAGGGCGAATGAGTCAGTAAGGGAGAGTATAATAAAGTATAATAAAAGTGTGTGCGCATGGAAAAAGTGAAGGAGAGAAATCAAGGAGACGAGCGGCGAGGCAGTGAGTTAGAGAAAGGGAACAAGCGAACTGATGGACCGCAAAAAAAAACCTCACAAACTCTGGCGATGGAAAGTCAGAAGTCAGACGTTCATCCCCCGCTGCTCAGCCACCAGACATTAACCAAGGGCAGAGCTGACTGGGAGGCCTTTCATGGCTGGGTGGGGGGCTAAGTTCAACAGGGTTACATTAGATTCTCTCTTTCAGTCCATCTTTCCAGCTATTTCACTCTCACTAGTTCATACTTTCCACGTTTTCACCAAAAATTTACGCTCGAAATATACGTGCGCTGCAGGATACATGCAGTACTAGTTCTAGCTGCCCATAATGCTGTTTCATAATGTCTAAATCATTTCACCGAGAGTGAGATCAGACTAAATTGCGCATTGCAACAACTTCAAAAGAAATGCTCCCGTACCAAATCAGCTGCATTGGCCTTGCATCGGAGATTATCCTGCAACTCTTATTGGCATCTGTGTGCAGATGTGACCCAGTTTTTGTACACATGCATACTTTTGCAAGTGTCAAAGTAATGAGATGCAGCCATAGTTGCAGGAGAAGGCTCGTGGTACCCGTTTTGTCCGATCACGTGATACACATATGCGCACAAAGGTGATCCAGGCTGAGCAGCAACAACATCAGAGTATTTGACCCATTAACCCCACAGGTCAAAAGCCTATTGGTTTTGCTTTTAGACTTGTGAACTTGATGACCCAGCCAACTCAGTAGAGCACGGGCAGCTTCTGGTTGCATGCTCAATAAAAGTGCTAATATGAGGTGTGCTATGATACATCACTTCTAAGTACATGTTTTTGTGAATTATCTGAAAATACAAATTATCTGCAAAGTCCTCCTAGATGGTGAAGTTATTTTGACTATTAAAAGGCCCAATCCGTAATGTAGTGAAAAGGGTGGCCGACACTGAAAATCAGACTAACTAACCTGGGTTTTGATCTATATAGAAGCTGAGAACGGTTTGTATTTTTTGTAGATGTTACGGTAAATTCACCATAACATAGGTAAAGGTACAGTAAAGATAGACCTCTTTTTAAAGTCATATTAGGTTGCATAAAGCTTTCCATCAACAAGTCTTAAACTTGAAGAAAGTATGCATTAAGCACATATCCGCAGTTTAAGGAGTATGACAAAATTGTGGCAAACGTTGCCATACTTCAATCTAATTATTTATAGTGCGAGGAGGACACTGCCAAAACCATCTGCTTGCAGTCTATATAAACTTTGTTCTGTGATCACGCCAACTGTTTTTGGCCTAAGGACTAAAAATGGGTAGTTTCCAGCGTCATATCTCTAAAAGGTGAGAAAAAAGGTTTAGTGCTGAATCAATTAGTTATCTAACGAGAAGAAAATGAAAACCCTAATAGTTCCCAATGTCCCAAGTTCCCTATCATTGTGCCATAACCCAAATGTAGAATACTTAGTTGATTTTTTCCCCCCCACAACAAATTCACAAATGCAAATGCTCCAAAATTTAATATTTAATGTCTGTTTTGTTATTTTGGCAATGCCTGCAAGTACAAGCTGATCCTAAGTCAGCCTGTGTATCTGTGTTAGATCGAAACATTATCAATAAAATCATATGAATGGAGAAAGGCGAGGGCTTTATTTTGTCTGCTGTGAAATAAATGTAAACTGCCATGTGAATATGCAGCGGATTAAGTTTCCCTATAATAGAGTTACAATGCTCTGTACAATAATACAATCAATACAAAGTAAAAATGGATATCCTTCCAACCAGATTCCTTCCATCTCACACCCGAGAGGGAAGTCGAGTACTAGAAAAATCTAGGGCTGCATAAAATCTGCTGGAAACAAAATCAAACTAATAAACAATTAACAAATTGCAAAAGGCTGCAATTTTTTTAATCAGAGGGAGGGGGTCCTGTGTGGACTTGAAACCAAGATATTCTATAAATCAATTAGCCTATTGGGAAAAGGTTTTCATCATGGTAAAATTCTGAAAATCTTGGAGAAGGTTTTGTCAATATCGTGCAGACCTAGGACATCACATATTGCATACATTTATGTAGTGTGATGCTAAATCATCATTGCACTCTAAAAAAAAAGATTAAAATAAAATACACTCCACGTTCTCTGTCGTCCTGTTGGTCAATTTGGTCAAGCCAAACCAATTTGCCATATATATACCACATCTGTAAAAGCATTTCATTTTCTTCAGGCATCTGCTGTTGTTGGCTCTTTCTTTGCCAATCATTAAATATCTATATCAGTCCATATTTGGTTAGGCCATACTGGTGTTGTTATTTGCCTTCTACAGCAGACCTACTGATCTTATTTGGTTATTCATTAAAATATAATCCTTCTTGTATTATCCATAAACAGTCCAAATAAAATAAGGAATTGTTGACATCATGTGTAATCCTCACCGCCCATCTGTATTTGCTGTCATGTTCTCTAGACCTGTTGCCTAGATGAATAATGAATGAGTATCCTTGCCGATGTAAGACAGGATGATTTGTTGATAGCCTGAGGTTCATATGCTAACAAAAAGTATTTCTGTGAGCTTGTGAAAGCAGCTCAAAGGAATGCAATGTCCTCTCTGCTAAGGCAGTCACTGGTTCACACCAGTAGAAAACCAGAATGCCACATTAAAAAAGGACAATGGACAATCCCTTATCATCTTGATTTTTATATGTGCCCGGCAGATGAATGTCTGACTCTTCCTGTTGTGCACATTTGTCTCTGTGCACAGCATAGACCACAACTGTCCATGTGCAGTTTAGAGGTAAGCGCTGGTATTTTGTATTTATACACAAGATTCATTTTTTAAATGAGATTCCCGGGAATACTGGAAGAGACTCTAGGATTATACTGGGATTGAAAATAGGTACATTCTGGGACAATATTAATCCAAACTGAAAACGTTCATCAGCTTTTCAGGTGGATTTTAGATGCACTTTTGATCTGTGGTCCAGTCAAATGTAGGGCAGTTGTGGTCAGCAAGGACATGCAAAGATACCAATCAGATATGTATCGCAAGATATTTTTTAAAAGTGCTGATTCAATATGAAGTTAAATGAATATGATGTTAAAATCAAACATGGCCACAGACTTGCCTCTGTCTGTACGACAACATGGCATATATCATCACTTCCTGTTAACCACAGAAAACTGTTTACACTGCGTCATTAACATTGAAAATGAATGCTTATAGCCTGTCTACTTTATAGGGAAGCGTAGTGCATTCACTTGAGAAAAAAATGTTTGCCCTGTTTTTCCGAATTAATGAGATTATTATCTCAGAATTCCGAGAAAGGTTTTCATGGAAAAAAAAATTCTGCTCTTGTTTTCTGAATTAAGGAGATTATTATCTCAGAATTCCGAGAAAGGTTTTCATGGGAAAAAAAATCTGCGCTTTTCTGAATTAACGAGAATTCTGAGAAAACTCAGAAAAACAAAATTCAGAAAAACAAGAGCAGAATTTTTTTTTCCATGAAAACTTTTCTCGGAATTCTGAGATAATAATCTCATTAATTCAGAAAAACAGGGCAAACATTTTTTTCTCAAGTGAATGCATTACGCTTCCGTAACTTTAAGCATTACCCTGAGTCATAACTTGGTAATCCTTTCTGCTAACATTCAACCTTACACAAAATAACATCCTGGTAGAAATTTGCAAGCCAAGATGATCAAAACGCTTCATAGCTTATGCGGCTAACGTTTCTTGAGAGATATTTCTGTGGAGTGTCTAGTGGCAAGCAGGTAAATAGCCTAATGCAGCTAGTATCCTGTTTCATGCACTAGTTTTCAAGCGATCTGCTGCAGGCTTTTGGCCTATGGTCGTGGTTGGTAATGGATTCTTAAGAAAGCCTTCCCAGACCCAATACAAACTTTTATTCAATGTGATTTGGATAAACCGTTTTTGAGAAAACACTGAGAAACTACCCTTCACTCCCTGCAGTGCCGGTGGTTTTGGCTTTTATGGAGAGGGAAGAAATTTAATTTGACATTAAATATATTAAATATTGAAATATTAAAGTTACAGATTTACCAAACAGTAGTATTTTATTTGCCAAGTAAAATAATGTGTTTTAAACATCATGAGTTTCCTAGGTGTTTGCAAAAGTTTCTTCATTAGTTATTAATCTCTCAGTAAGCATAATGATTTATCTTGATTTTGCAGGTCAAAAATGTTAGAAGATTTTTTCCTTTTTTCTAAACACATTAGAAATCTTTATGATCTCATATTGTAATCTAATCTTGCTTTGTGTATCGTGTGATTGTGCAATGTTTTGCTTATAACAAGCGGACATTAGTTGGGTCCAAATTATTTGACAGTGAGAATATAAGCATGATTCATCATTGAAGAAAAGTTCTGCACCTGACATATTGCCATTTGAAAAATTGACAAATTTGGCCTATGATGGATTTCTCCCTGTATGATTGTTGAACATTGGTGCAAAATGGTGAGTCTAGAAAGAAGCCCTTGTTCTTTGAGTCTTTGAGTCTGTATGACCTGATGTTGATGTTTAGATCGTTGAACATTTTTCTCCTATTAAACTCCGTTTTAGCTGCGCTGGAAATATCTCAATGTAGTCTAGGTTTGAAAAACACAGACAACAAACAACAAAATGGACCCAGTGTCACGGCTCCAGCCCCGGCTCCGGGGTTTCCCTATGTTTTCACCTCCCCTGTCTGTCACTGTCTGTCTATGTGTGTGTGGTGTGGGTGTGGTTCCGTCTCCCGGCCCTGCCTCTCCTCCACACCTGTCGCCTATCAAGCCATCAGCCCAGCAGTATTTAAACCCCGGCTCTTCAACCACTCGTCGCCAGATTGTTCCGCCTATTTCGTGGTATTCGCATTCTCGGCCGCTCAAGATTCCAATCTGAGTTTATTCCCCTGTGTGCCTTCGGTTATTCTAACCCAACTCTCTTGTCTTCTAAGATTCCCTGTGTGTTCGACCCCTTGTGTCTCCTCGCCGTATCCACCAGCCTGCCTGCCTTCCCCCGCTCCAGCCACACCTGCTTGCTCCAGCTTCAACCCGCGTCCCTCGCTCCTGCCTTACCAGCTCGTCTCATCTCCGTCCAGCCCAGTCCCTGCACCGCTCCCCTTCCTACACCTGCTCCCTCATTAAATCACCTTTTTCCCTACTCCGTCGTCCTGGTCTGCCTTTCTGGGTCCTAGTAACTGCTATCGCTGACACCCAGAAACACAAGGTTCGCGAGTTTGTGTTTTATGGTGGATTTTTCCTTTTTCCATTTACAAATCATTTGTTTCTCATATATTGATACTAAACTAGGTATTTAAAAGATAGATAATAAAACTTAGATAATAAATTAGTTAACAATTGGGACACTTTGTCCTCTCCATCCCCGACACTGGCAACAGGGTGAGGTTATTGCCATCGAAATAAATTATTGTTAACTGTCACAAATCAATGATTTATTTTCTGAGCATGTATGACACAATTCTGTATATAAATTATTGATTGATTTGTTAACATTAACATGAATTAATGATTAAATAATAATATATTATTTACAATTTATGAGTAAACAACTTAGAAAATGAACTGAACATTATTTAGTTGATAGTTAACCATTGGAAATTGTAATTAGTGGGTATGGAAAATTAATTAATGATATTAATGATTAATTGTTATTATAAAGTGTTGCCATTTATTATTTTATTTTTCCAGCCTTTGTATCTGTCATGATTTGTGACATTGGTTTATTGTTAATTTTTAGCATGTGTAGTCTCTTGCAATACAAAGTGCTAGCCATCAGACAGTTGGTGAAAGGGGGAAACGCAGTAATGGTAGGTTTATCTATATATTTTTTTATTTTATAAGTGGAAAAGTGCATCAAAAGAAGAGTAGATGTCTTCTGACCACTGAAACTGCCTTGATGGTTTTTGTATCATGCAGCTTCGCCAAATGAATTACTCCCCTTCAAGTGTTTGTGCTAAATATTAATGCTGGATGCTGTTATTCAACATGGTTAACATGCAAACTGTATACTGCATGCAGAGGGATAATTTTGGTCCTCTTCTGCTCATAAAGGGTTCTTTTAACATTCATAATTATAGATTGGGAGTAGATTTGCTTGACTTGTGGCCAACATCATGAGTTAGGGGTAGTATATTGGCAAATTCTGCTTCTTCCTTTAATTTAATTTAAGTGTATTTAACTGCTAACTTGTTATTTCTTTCATTATGCTAGAGTAGTTTTGGTAATTTGTTGGGTTTAGTGTGGTTTCAGAAACTTTTTTACATGAAAGTGGTCCAATTCAACGATCTTGAATATTGGCACAAAATATTTGTCAGCGGCTTTGATTCAAAAACTATCCAGTACCTCTTAATATCAGCCTTAGTATCACCGTGTTGGTCAAACACTATTTGCAACATAACAAGCTACAAGGGTCATTGGGCCTCATTCACGAAATGTGCGTAAGATCAGATTTGCTCGTGAAACATTCATACGAACGTTATCATTATTTTGTTGTCTGAATTTGTTTGCTGGTACGATCAAAACCCACGTCTTTGTGAGGGAATGAGGCCCAATGTATTCAGGTGTTCCTGCCTCCAAGCCAGCGCAGCTAGGGATGCACATGGAAGCTGCCCAAAACAAAGCCTTGAAAGGTCAATCACTCAAAGGTTCAACCCCCCCCCCCCCCCCCAACACGAGAAAGCGTGATTCCCCATAGAAGTGTCACAGAGAAGTCGGGACTGTGTTCAAACTGTACGTCTCACTATTATGTATTGACATCAAAAGAACTACAGGAAGTAACTGTTCTCTGTTGCAACCAGATTTTGTGATTAAGGCTGATTTAGGCTAATAAGACAATAAGACAACGTCCCAAGGCCGCTTTCCCTTCGATTCCCCCCACCTGCTGAAAATGCAGTTGGGATTTTCACTTCCGTCTGAGACAAAGAGAGAGGTATGTGTCACATGACCGGGTTTGTGCGTAACTTTCAGTGTTTATGAGTATGTGTTTGTACAGAGCTATGATTACAGCCATAAGGATGGATGGAAATTGTGAAAATGAGTCACCAGTCCTTAGCCTCAAACACAGACATGCATAAACACACACACACACACACACACATGCATGAATGCACACAGAGATCCCAGACATATTTTAACAAATCAAGTTAACTAATCACCTATTGCATGTCTATAAGGGATCCAGTGCCAAGTGGGCCGATTTTCTCTCTCCCCTTCCTGATTGCATGCAGCCAGACACCCAAACACTGACCCTGCCCAGCCTCTGCAGCCTCTGAATCATGTAGGGCCCTCCCGTTTTTTTTTTTTTTCAATGATCCCCGGCTAAGCCAATGAGCTTGCCGAAGGGCTCAGCCAATAGGGAGCGCCCTTCCTCTCCACATGACTGAATTTGCTGCTGGGTCATATATAGTTTAACTCAAGTGGGGCAAACGAGGCTGGGTGGAAGCGTGGAGCTGCTCAGTGCCTTGTCTAGCCTGGAAGAGTGTGTGTGTGTGTGTTTTTTTCCTTTTGAGCTGCCGATTATCCGTGTATAGGAGTAATGGCAGAGTTCCTGTCAGGGAAGCAGAGGGGAACATGTGAGCAGGAGAGACAGCGCACGAGGGAGGGGGAGATACAGCAGACAGATGCAGAGAAAGAGAGAGACGGACCCCCTTTTTTTCTTCAACTTTTTTTCCCCCACAAGAGCATGCTTTAAGAGGAATCATCGTCCCGTCCTTCGTGCCAGTGGCAGTGCTCTCTCTCTCCACCCCCCCCCCCCCCCCTCCCCCCTTGCCTCTTTTACCTATTTCCTTCCACTTGCCGCATTTTTTTTGACAGATTACCCCCCCTCCCCAAGTACATCCCACCCACCACCCTCACCCCGTATGACATGAAGTTTCACAGGACTTACTTCTGTCTCTGTCGGTAAGCAGAAAATGTTTTCTCTAAATCTCTTTTGTCCTTGTGTTGGTTCAGACAATGTGTGTGTGTGGCATGCTTTCCCTAAGCATGCCCCTTGTTCTTGCTGTTTTTCCGTTCACTTTTTGCTTTTCATTCTATTTCGAGAGCGATCGGCACCCCGAGCCTCAGCGCGGAGGGACACTTTGTCCTCTCCATCCCCGCCACTGGCAACAGGGTGAGGTCATTTATTGCCATCGCTTCCCTTTTGGCTCAACTGGAAACGCTGTCACTTGCTCACGCTGCAGCACAGGTGGACGTTTTTTTTCTTTTTCTAACCAGATAAGCTGTTTTGTTGTTTTTCCTGTTTGTGCCCTAAAGGCAGCGCTTAGAAAGGTCAACTGGGCGGACATGAAAGGAGTTGCCATAAGAAGGGCAGGCAGAAAGAGACAGAGAGCATGGCCGACTTGGCTTTCAGTACTCGGGGTCGCTTTGACTCATGGAGGAAGGAAGGGGGAGGGAACACAGATGACCGGGTGTGTGGCTGAGTGGAGGGGGGTGTTACCGGGCTAGACGGCGGACAAAAACAGAAGGGCCCCCTGCTCCAGCCAGACAGAGGTCTATAGGTCATTAAGTGCAGGGGCTGGATAAGACAGGACAGCCAGCTGTTGAGGGGGGTTAGGGGCCAGGGGCCGGGGGCCGGGGGACGGGGGACGGGGGACGGGGGGGAGAAATGGGACCCGGTGCAAAGGTCACAAGCCAGTGGAGACGGAAATTTAAAGGGTAGCTGTGCAATTCTCTGTATTTGGAGAGACAAGTGAACGCCTCATGTACAGTTTTCCCTCTTGAAGCACTATTTATGGGAGGGAATAATATGCTCCAGCAGCAAACTGTTGAGAAAGAGAGTTAAAAAAGTGTGAAATGCACATAACACTGCAAACAAAAAAAAAGATATGGGAAGAAATGCAGCAACCAAACACGGAGGGAGTGCAGCGTGGAGGGGAAGGAGGTGCGGGAATGTGTTAGGTGACAGGAAACGTAGATGTATTGTTGGGAAAGTTGTCGGCAGTAGAGCGATGACAACGAAAATCGCAAAACCCTAAATATTAATTACACAGTCGGGCAGTGAAAACTCGATTTGGTGTAATGAGAATAATTTGTAAAAAAAATACTGAAAATGTTGGCATATTGTAAATGGTCAGATATTGAATTTCAAATATTATCTGTAAAAATTAAATTCTCACAGCTTGAGGGATTCCCTGCACTTTCTTCACATGCTTTAAATGTCCCCTACACTATGGTTTGGGTAGCCTAGCTTTGCCCCCACTCCCCCCCCTGACCCCCAACCCCTCCCGCATGGTCACACTCCCTAGCCTGCTAGCCTGGCCCAGCCACAGCCACTGCCACTGCCTGGATTTGAATAGAAACCAGACAGGGCCAATCCATTCGCCATTGAAGTCCCCCCTTCAGCCGGACAATAGGGATCTGTTAGCACCCAATGCTCAAACCATGCTAACACACAAAGCAGAGAGAGGAGCAGCGAGGGAGGAGGAGGAGGGGTGGAGTGGGAGTGAAGAGGGGGCTAGGATTAGAGGGTACAGAGGGTGAGTGTTTTGTGTGTGTGTGTGTGTGTGGGTTTTTTTTTTCTGAGCGGGGGTGAACAGGAAATGACTGCCTTTGATGAACCACTCGCATGTTGGTGCCTTTCCCCGCTTCTGCCCCCCCCCCCCCCCCCCCCCCCCACACACACACAGCACCACCACTAAAAAGAGAGATGAGAGAGGAAGAAAGAAAAAAAAAAAACAGTGAGAGAGAACAGGCCGCGGCAACTGACTCTGACTCCGAAACGTTAACCCTAGGGGCCTCTTCTCAGCCAATTTGCAGCAGTGAAAACAAAATGTGTCGGGAAGGGAGAGACAAAGTCAGAGAGAGCGACGCAAAGCCTTGAGAAGATGTCTGCCACTTGCACCGCCGATGACACAGTTGTTAAGGAACTGCTGCTGCAAAAAGAAACACAATCGGAAAGGTTGTTGTCAGGTGTCGGATCGTACCCCCCCCCCTTTCGTTTTAACCCCAACCCTATTACCCGCAACCAAACCGCACCACGGATACGTGCACATCCTGCCATCCGTTCGTCGGTTCCTCAGCCGTCTTTGCCGATTGAGTCGTAACCTGCACGAAGAAAAGGCAAAGAGCGACCACAACAATAGTCGTTTTTCCGACCGCAGGAACCTGAACCTTTTTGGGTACTGTTTTGAGCAGGAACCTTCTCAGCAGGAACCTTTTTTTAGTTCCCCGCACCAAAGTACTGGGGGAGATTATGCAATTAAGGAGTATGTGACGCGACAAAAGTGCGACTGTTTTGTTTTCAAACGTCATTTAGGTACGCCACGACTCCCACAACAACAGCGCCAATTTCAACTCAGCAAACATGAAGGAAGTTCAAGCAGCTATGATGTTCTTGTTGTTCGAGACGTGTTCGATGAGATACGGAATTAGTTTTCTACCGGTATTGAACAAGCACAGCGGTTGGCGGACTTGACGTTTCTTGCATAGCTTGTATTGACCAATCAGCGTTGTTCAGTACTGCAACTCCACCCCAATGGATCCTGGTCGTACTACCTCGCTAGCAGGAACTTTTTTTTTGGGCCTGGATCCCCCGGTCGAAAGGTCAAAGTTCCTGGAACTAAGTACCAATAGTGCTAAGTTCCTGGATAGTTTGTCGAAATGTGCTAAATTTGAATGCACTACATTGAAAAAGGTGATTGGGGCAGTGAGATACTTCAATGAAACTGGCTAGAGACCTTTCTGAAGTCATACAAGCGTCAGTGAGTGAGGATTCAAATGGGCTATGGGTTTGTTGCCTGT
>JAXDDX010000189.1:0-117500 GCA_034670405.1 Hoplostethus atlanticus
TTTCTCATGCACACCTTCACTGGGGAACTAATCAGTGACATGACCTGGTGTAGTGATTGGTTGGAATGAAAACCTGCATAGTGTTGGGCCTTAAAGGCACATGGTTGAGAACCACTGTTGTACAGTGTGATTGTTGTTGGCCCAAAAGAGACACCTCTAAGAAGCTCCATGTTGCACCTTTGGGTGCTGAGACGGAGGCTGATGTTGCTCCATCAGCTCACCAGAGGGGTGAGGTGGTCATGGAGGTCAGTTTTGTCCTCACCCTCCCCTCTGCTACCGCCTCCAGGCTGCCCAGGCTCAGCCCTACAACAGAGCCAGCCTTTAACCAGTTTGTTAATCCTGCATCTCCAGCCTTCATGTTTCCTCCCCAGCTCACCACCACAAAGAACAGCCCACGGACCACCACATGATTGATACAACATGTAGAGTAGTCTGTTGCACACCTTGAAAGTCTTGAGCCTCCTCAAGAAGAACAGGCTACTCTGGCCTCTTTTGTACAGTGCCTCCGTGTCGTTGGACTAATCCAGTTTTCTGCTGAACCCCCAGCTACTTGCAGGACTGCACCATCTCTAACTGCTCACCCTTGAGGAGGTGGAGATGGACAGTAAAGTCTACAGGGCACCCCACGCTACTCTGTAGCATCTCTACTAAATTTATTCCGCTAAATTCCTAAAGATCTGAAATCGGAGATGAGTGCCATTTTTAATCGCTACTTCTGATACAATAGCAATCTGTAGGTCTGAGTCCTGTTTGTCCTCAGCACCCTTGCAACTTTAACCATCCTTACAGCATAAGAGATTGAGTATTTCTAATGAGACAGCAAATATTGTGTAATTGAATCGATAAAGTCTTATACAGTCCTTTTGTGTGCATTTATTTCATGGCAGGTCCTCAAAAGTGCCTGTCAGAGACCAACGACCGGAGGATTAGAAATTGTGGAATTCATTTAGCCAGACAATTTGCTAGTCTTTGTCTCCCCAGTCATGTTAGTGGCTGTCCTCAGTCAAACACCAGAATTCATGGGATTCACTGCGTTTTTCTTGCCCATATGTTTTATTAGTCACATACTTTTTAATTATTTTTGTTTTATATGCTATACAGATTTAAAGTTTTGCTTTCATCTCGTCATCTGTCTCTTTTCGCTTCTAAATTATTTTTCTTTTGATTTTCCTTTTTGTTTGGTCTGTAATATATTTTTTGTAACTAATCAAGGCTGCCAGGTCTCTTGGCAGTTCAAACAAGTATTTATCTAACCTCTTTGTTGTTTTTTGGTGTATTTGTAAAGCACGTTTGAACTAAACTAAACTTTGTTTAGCTGCGTGTCCACTGGGGTTCTGCATTTACAGGGTTGCATTGTTCTTCTTGTTTTCAATGGAAAGGACTGCTGGGCATTGGCGACAGCACTGAGAGCTACGTGGATTTTTAAAGTTTCTCTTTTAAGAAAGCCTGAAAACATGAAAGGTTTCAAAACATTTCAACTTTGGCAAAAGGACACTGCACTTCAAGCAGATTTTCAATGGTCTTATAGCAACAGTAAAAGCTATGTTGTGCTTCCCCCAAGCAACTGATTGCTGCTTGATAAACATAAACTGGACTAAGATCATTAGCAATGTTGCATCTGTCGCACCTGATCTGTGATCTGTGAGCAGGTTATTGACAGTTTGACGATGCATAGAAAATGTCTCCTGTGTTTTTGTTTTCGTTGTATGCTCACTAAGCTCCACCAACACGCTGTTGTCTGTTGCCTTGTGTTTTCTGAAATGCGTTACTTAATGTTTTTTCTCCTTTAAAAAGTCTATCCTCACATCACATATTGATTATGACAATGTTATTGACAATAAAATGTATGTAATAAAATGTGATTTATTTTGGCGTCAGGGCACTGATGCATCACCCCCTGTTCAACTCACTTAGCCAGCCAAGTGAGGCAGGGAGTGATCGGCAGTATTCCCCCAAAACCGCAACAGCCGGCCAGACGGCCAACTATCTATGTGTACTGGTGGAGCACCCACCATAAGACCAAGCAGATATCCCACTCTGTTTCTCTGGGGAGACGCTGTGATGAAATGCAAGCTATTGCATTTCTATATCTAACTCTGTCAATTGTGAGACCTTTGATGTGTATAACCAGGCACCAGCCGCCGTGTGGCTATTCCTTAGTGCACAGCTTTGCAGATGCTGGATGGCTTGGCGTTGGGGGTTTTAAACTCCTGGAATTTAAAACGAGAGAGAGCTACACTATTCTCATAACTAGGTATATATGCAAGAGGAAATTGCCCATGATGCTGGACCATGTTGATGCCTAATTATAGAGTTGCTGATGGGCACTGATGGGCCTCTGTTAATAATATTAACTGTTGCTTCATTTTTGCAAAACACCAGGATTTGTTTCCTGGACCACTGAGATCCCCAGATTTGGCAGGCTTTAACAATAGGATATAATTCAAATAAGCCAGTTGATTTGAGCTCCGCTGACAGTGAGGGCAACTCCCTAGGCCTAACATCGGAAAAGCATTCGTTACAGAAGGAGCTGCACCTGTAAAAAAAAATGGAGGGATGCAGACGTCTCAACAAAGTCATTATAAAAGAAGGAGATGCCATTCCAATGACTGCATAGCGGAGACCAAAACCAAGATCTGAATGACAACCTGCATCCAAAACAATATTGTCAGCAAGGTTAGGAACAGATTTCACAATATCAAATAAAGGAGACACGAAGGAGCGGCCTTGAGGGATAATGCACATGGCAAAATTGAGGTGATCCAAAAGCAATAGAAGTTCTCTTTTTGACAATGTTCGAACTGTAGAAAAACTTTTGTCTTATGCGGGACAATTTGTCACTTGGCAGTACTAGGGGTACTACGGCCGATAGTTTTTTCTTCAGACAGCAGTGCTCCCAAAGATGTGATGGTCTTAATGAGAATAGATATGCTACAGGCTGGGGTGGGGGAAATCTACTACTACTAGGACTGCCTTTTTCATCTGTTGAAATGACGCCACTGTGTCTGCCTGAAATAGCTTTGCAGGCTCCACTCCATATAATTCACATCAGTTTGATACTACTTACTATGGACCTATAAATTTACATCAGAAAGATGTATTTCAAACTGTGGGTAAACTGACTTCAGGTGGGTTTACCCTCCATTACCTGTTCTACGGGTAACAAATACATGTGACGGTTCCAGAGCAAACCTCTAAGTGGGAAAAATCTCATCAAAGTGTCTCCCTCCATTGACATGAAGTCCAATTACAAAGTCTCTTGTTCATTTTGAATCCCATTAAAGGTGCCTTCTGGTGGTGGGGTTTTATTATGTATGTATGTATGTGTGTGTATGTAATCCCCAGTGTTCAGGTGACTGAGCGTGTGTGAATGTATGTATGTGTGTGTGTGATTGTGTGTATGCAGTCTCTGCAGCGTTCAGGTATCTGGCTTTCATGCTATCTGTCTGTAAGGCTTGAGTATTATGAAGCAGACACTGAAAAATAGCCCCCAGACGCCGCACAATATACATCACACACTCCGCTCTTCTCTGAAATGGGAGCAGCTATACCGTGTGTGACGGGAATACATTGGGCTTATTAATTCTTTAGGCTATCTGGGGCATTGCAGGAGTGTTTTATGTGTTATTTACCTCATCCGGGTTTTAGACCTGTGGGGAAATATCTGCAGCAGGGTGGCCTGGTGGTTAAGGAGAGCATGTCCATCCCTGTCAAAAGTGTCCTTGCACAGGTCACTGAACCTCGACTTGCTCTACGTTTATCGCTCCTGGCTGCCCCCGACCTCTGACCCTCCTGGGGTGATATGTGAGGCAACATACCTCGAATAACCCTGAATAATATGTTGAGTACACTGAGTGTACAGAATATCAGGGTCACCTTCCTGCTGTGGAGTTGCACCCTGTTCTGCACAATCCATGGCCATGATTGTAGAGAGGACTGAAAACCCTCTTTAACGTCTCCCCTTCATGACTAAAGTGGATTTGATAGGTGAAACCAACAAGGAATCATAGCTTTCACCTGGTCACCCTCATGTTTTGTCCACTCAGTGTATAATATGTAGATATGTTGTGTTTTTGGGGGAGTTTTTCCTTATCCTCTGTGAGGGTCCAAGGTTGGGGGATGTCGTGTACTAACCACTGTGAAGCCCTCAGAGACTGTAATGTGATTTGATTTGGACCTGCACTAGGTGAAAATATTTGCAAGGTTTAGCGACTGACACAAAAACTTAACTGCAATTTTGTGTGCTTTTCTTTTTTTTGTTGTTGTTTTGTACTTGAATTAAAAATGGTAATTTAAGTGTTTATTAGGTTTCATGGCCCAAGGGTTTAGTAAATCCATTCAAATTAGATTGTATAATCTGCAAACAATTTCAATTTAAGGCTGATTTCTGGTTTTGGAGATATGATGTTTTCATCTCACAGAAGCCATTTGTCCTTTCAACAAATAAGTGGCACATCGATAACACACAAAACCTCATTATTTCGAAAACAATAATACAAGTGTAGAAGTTTTTATTAATCTAAAAGCGGTAGTATTATCATATAAAATAATTTTGTGGTAAAAGTGATAAAAAAGGATAAACGGTTTAGATAAGGACGTATAAGTTGTCAGGAGAGGCAGGAGAAAGAGAAAGGGTCAGAAACAATGACGCAGAGAGACTGAGACAGATATAAATGGAGAATGGACAGAAAGACAGACAACCACAGACAACCACAGAACAATTGGGGACTGACAGAAACACAGAGAGACAGAGAGAGTCGGAGACAGACCAGTGTGAAGCACAGAGGGAATGAGAGAGAATAGATGTATGAGTGAATGAGCAGGAGAGACAGAGTGAGAAGGAGAGACAGGGTACGAGGCACAAAGACAGACAGAGGGGGAGAGAAACAGAGACGGTGAGTGCCAGCCATAACAGATGTTTCCATCATATCTCCTCAGAGCTGCTCCGCTGCTGCAGGCTCCTCAGTCTGCTCCAACCACCCCTCTGGCAACACCAGGGTTTGTGACGAGTGTGTATGTGTGTGTGTGTGTAAAAGCCTTCAGAAGCAAAGACAATTCCAGGTGGAAATCTCAGAAATTAACATTTTAGACACAAACCAAGTTGCTTTATTTTGTAGAACAGTGTTTGTCATGTAGTTTCAGAAATAGTCCCAAATAAATTAAGATTATCTTTTTTTTTTCTGTGCTGGCTACTATTGGCAGTCTCCCTATCAGGGGAAGGCCATATGATATGTATAAAAGAGCACAGTGACTGCAGGTCCCAGATATTTTCTGATTGCATCTGTAACAAACATAAATCAAAGTCTGGGTGTTCAGTAAATCTCAAAAAACACGTTATTTTACTTCATAAATCTCCGTTACGTCATTTCAGGAAGTCCCTAATCAATTGAACAGAATAGTTGAGAGAGTACTTCCACTTCCACACCATCTTAAGTCAGCTCCTTTTGTTGTTTGTATATCATATGTGGATGTGTGTTGTATATGTATAGGAGTGTATGTGTGCATATGTATGTATGTATTTATATTTACTTTCATATGTTATATGTTACATTCTTACCCTTCCTGTTTTACATCATCTTCTGTTTTTTACTGTTTTGAAAAGTGCTTTACAAAGATTATTATTATTATATTCACGCAGGACTAATATCACCTCGGGATGTTTTGTGATTTCTAATAATTGTGCAGATTACCTCACCTCAGGTTACATCACTGATGATGTGCCCTAGCTTAGCATCAGAAGATGTTTCATTACAACTGTCAGACTGGAGAAACCAGTGACTACCAGGAACAGGCTGGTTGACAACCAAGAAGAGGTTGGTGACGACTGGAGAGACAGATGGCAGCTCGGAAAGACGGCAACCGGAGCGGCGTGGGTTAGCAGCCCTAACCGCACCTTCTGTGAAGAAGGACCCAAAGCAAGCTACGGATCAAATAAATGAGTTATACCCCCAGGGGAGCCCGAGAGGGGGGGAGGATGAGCACCCCAGCTGGACAGATACCAGGTTAACGACTAATAGCAATGGACAAACGACGACGAGTATAGAGTGTTTGTGCGGAAAGATCTGCAAGAATGAGAGAGGCCTAAAGATCCACCAATCGAGGATGAAATGCAAGGAGCGATTGCAAGCATCACAATGCTCAGGTTTAGCACCTGGTGAGACAGAGGAGGAGCCGGGCCCGGAAGCACCCCACAGAGCCCAGAGCCTCCACGTGGTGCAAACAATCCCTTCGGTCAGGCAGTCCGAGAAGATAAGGATCAGGTGGCCTCAAGCCTGCAAAACAACAGAGTGGCAGAAGTTTGACGAGGATGTCAATAAGGTGCTGGAAGCAACAGCCAAAGGGGATGTGGAAAGGAGGCTACGGACTATGACGACCATCATAGTGAGCATGGCTGCTGAGAGGTTTGGTGTTGAGGAGGAAAGGGGAGCCAAGCAACCTTACACCAAGAGCCAGAGGGCAGTTAAGATCCATAATATCAGGAAAGAACTGAAAACCTTGAAGAAACAGCACAAGGAGGCTAGTGAAGAGGAGCGGGCACCATTGGCAGAGCTTCGTCTCATGCTCAGGAAGAGGCTCCTAACCCTGCGCAGAGCTGAGCAACACAGAAGGCGGCGGAAGGAGAGGGCTAGGAAGCGGACTGCCTTCACCAACAACCCATTTGGGTTTACCAGACATCTCCTTGGGCAGAAATGCAGTGGACGCCTAGCCTGTTCGAAGGAGGAAGTCGACCAACACCTGCACGACACCTTCAGTGACCCCACCAGAGACCAAGACCTAGGGCAGTGTGAGGCAGTGATAAGACCACCAGAGCCTGTGGAGGCATTTGATCTGAGGGAGCCACTCCTGAAAGAAGTGCAGGATGTGGTGAGGAAAGCAAGGTCCAGGTCAGCACCAGGACCAAGCGGAACATCCTACAAGGTGTATAAGCACTGCCCCAAGCTGCTACACCGGCTTTGGCGGATCATTAAGGTCATCTGGAGAAGAGGCAAAACAGCACAGCAGTGGCGGTTTGCAGAAGGAGTGTGGATTCCGAAAAAGGAGGACTCCAAGAACATCAGCCAGTTCAGAATCATCTCATTGCTCAGTGTTGAGGGAAAGATTTTCTTCAGCATTGTAGCTAAGCGACTGGCTGAGTTCTCCCTCAAGAATGGATACATTGACACTTCAGTGCAGAAAGGTGGCATCCCTGGGGTACCAGGCTGTTTAGAGCACACAGGCGTGGTCACACAGCTCCTCAGAGAAGCTAAGGAGAACAGGGGAGATCTGGTGGTGTTGTGGTTAGACCTGGCAAACGCCTATGGCTCGATACCCCACAAGCTGGTGCTGGAGACGCTGTTCCAGCCTCAGTAAGAGACCTCATCCAGGATTACTACAGCAACTTCAGCCTGAGAGTCTCAGCAGGGTCAACAACATCTAAGTGGCACAGACTGGAGGTGGGAATCATCACAGGTTGCACCATCTCAGTGATCCTGTTTGCTCTGGCGATGAACATGCTGGTGAAATCTGCTGAACCAGAGTGCAGAGGCCCCAAGTCCAAGTCTGGGATTCGCCAACCATCAATCCGCGCCTTCATGGACGACTTAACAGTGACCACTGAGTCGGTGCCTGGAGGCAGATGGATCCTGAAGGGGCTGGAGAGGCTGATGGTATGGGCCAGGATGTCATTCAAACCAGCAAAATCAAGGTCCTTGGTTTTGAAGAAAGACAGAGTTGTGGATAAGTACCAGTTCTCTATCGCAGACACATCAATCCCTACCATCTCTGAGAAGCCGGTGAAAAGCCTGGGGAAGACCTTCGACAGCAGCCTCAAGGATACAGCATCCATTAAGAACACCTGCGAGGAGCTGGAGGGGTGGCTGAAACATGTCGACAGGAAAGGCCTTCCAGGGAAATTCAAGGCATGGATTTACCAGCACGGGATTCTGCCAAGGATCCTGTGGCCACTGCTCCTCTATGAGTTCCCGATCTCCACCATTTCAGACCTGGAAAGGAGAGTCAGCCGCCACCTGAGGAGATGGCTAGGTCTACCAAGGAGCTTGAGCAGCATCGCCCTCTATGGAAACACCTGCAAACTGAGGCTCCCCCTGAAATCCATCGAGGAGGAGTTCAAGGTCTTGCATGCAAGGGAGGTGCTGCAGTTCCGAGAGTCTGACGACCCTAAAGTCTCTGGGGCAGGGGTAGCAGTCAATACCGGCAGGAAGTGGAGAGCGAAGGTTGCAGTGGAGCAGGCAGAGTCACGGCTACACCATGGAGTCCTCGTGGGAGCTGTGACCAGAGGAAGGGCTGGGCTAGGAATTGTCGCAACCCCCCGTTTCGACAAGGCTCGGGGAAAGGAGCAGCGGAAACTAGTCCAGAATGAGGTGAGAGCAGCTGTTGAGGAGGAGAGGTCCAGCAGAGCAGTGGGAATGAGACAGCAAGACGCCTGGACTAGATGGGAGCAAGTTGTGGAGAGGAAGATCTCGTGGACTGTCCTCTGGCGGTCAGAGCCACACCGCATCAAGTTCTTGGTCCAGGCTGTCTATGATGTCCTTCCCAGCCTGTCCAACCTGCACTGCTGGGGCTTGGTCGATACACCAGCGTGCCCCCTTTGCCAGAGAAGGGGACGCTTGAGCACATCTTGAGCTGCTGTCCAAAGGCTCTGGGGGGAGGCCGATACCGCTGGTGGCATGATCAGGTGCTCAAGACCATTGCAGAGGTCATCTGCAGTGCCATCACCAGCTGCCAGAGGTCACAACCCATGAAGGAAACCATCAGTTTCATCAGAGCTGGAGAGAAGCCAAGAACAACACCTAAAGCAACAACAGGGCTTCTCAACACTGCACAGGACTGACAGCTGACAGTGGACTAGGGCAGGCAACTCAAGTTCCCTCAGCATGTCGCCAAGACCACCCTTAGACCTGACATTGTGCTGGCGTCAGATGCAATGAAGAACGTCGTCATGCTGGAGCTTACAGTGCCATGGGAAGACCGCATGGAGGAGGCCTTTGAGCGGAAGAGGGAGAAGTACGAGAGCCTAGTCAGTGACTGCCGCAAGGTGCTTGCCTGTGGAGGTAGGGTGCAGAGGCTTTGCAGGACAGTCCCTCTGTAGGGCTTCACAGGCAAGAGGAGAAGGAAGGCCATCTATAACAACATAGAGGCTGCAGAGAAAGCCTCCAGGTGGCTCTGGATCAAGAGAGCGGATCCGTGGGAGAATGCTGCTAGGGCACAAGCTGAGACTTGATCACCTCAGCTGGGTCGCCTGAATGAGGGTGTCTGATGTTGAAAGACCCGAAACACCCGAGGACTCCAAGTTACATCACTGATGATGTGCCCTAGCTTAGCATCAGAAGATGTTTCATTACAACCTACCGTATATTGGTGAAGACAGAGATAACACTGCCAGTCAAACCCTGTAATTTCAGCCATAATCTGTTTTTGGTGCCGAAATTATGTTTTTTCATCTTCTAGACATACAGTTTCAATCTTCTTCCTGTCATGAAGATTGCAAGCCAGTCCAGAGATTTGATGTAGCCGACGACTCAGTCAGTGATGATGAGGTTTGTTGTGTCCGATTGGGAGCAGACCCTTTATGAATCACAGTGTGTCATGTTTGAGGATATTATTTCGATGTGTCACTCCCTCTGTGTGAACTGGCCACTGTTTGAATTTCTATTTAAACCAATTTTGGATTTGAAACTTCATCTTATCTTATCCAACAGTATGTGTTGGATAATGCAAACAATTTAAAACCTGTATTGCCAGGGAGGGAGGGAGGCTAGAGGGCTGCCACAGACTGTTCTTTAACAAGTGGCAGCTGCAATGCTGCAAAAGTGAAAGATGATGTCTTCAGCAGTGTTGAGTGTCACAAAATGACACAAAGTACTTTCGTTGCATATTCAGAGTAGCCTAACAGGTAAACATTCCCTGAATGAGCACTCGTCATTCCACTGGCGTAATGAACATTGAGGAACCCATGTATCTAGTGAGAAACAGACACATTTGTTGTGAGAGCGATAGGGGATGTCTGATATGTTTTTGCTTTGAACACTGCATTTATTCTTAATTGATCTAATTGTCTGTGTTGTGCACAAAATGTGTTTTGCACAAAGGGAGGGCTGTGTGCATCCCTGTGTGCTGCTATCTATTCTGTTAGTGTCTCACAAATTAAAGCCATATCTGCTCTTTCCTCCTTCAGGCGCTGTTGCTGTCAGAACTGCAATACCTTCAGTCTTAATCTTGTATTATTATGCTAATAACAAGCAATCAAAAACATTTCAACGGTAAATTGAAAATGAAGAGCATTTCAACAGCAAACAATTCTACTGTGACAGCAAATTTGGCAGTGCTGAGGTTCGGGAACCATTTGGTTTTGCCTGTTTCGTGTTTTGCATAACACTGGGCCACAAGCATTTTTCAATGTTGAGAACATACTGAAATGTTGATGAAACAGGCTCCCCTACCTTACTGAAGAGACTGGGGCTTTGCTAAGAGGCTAAAATTAAGTGATCAACTGTTTTGTACGCTAAACCTTTCTAATAGGTATTTTCATTTTAGGGATCTTTATACTTGGACCGCATTTCAAAGCATTTCATCTTCCATTTCATCCTACTACACTGATCTAAGTAACTTGAACCGCTGATATGAAGTGAAATTAATTTACTGACAGTACCCCTGGCATATCCCAGTCTGGAACCCATAAGAAATGACTGGATAATGATGTCATCACATTAAGCAAAGTCATCATTAACACATGGACCCTGCAGGAGCTAACTTGCTAGGTGATGACACCATTACAAAGTTAAATATTAGGGTTGGCCTGTACCTATCTATTAGACTATTAACACTCATGTTAATATGAATGGTAACGCTAACACCATGACAGGCCAACAAAATTACAAAATAGACATTTAGATTGTGTTAGCTGATGATCTAGAAGACAGGAATCTGCAAATGGGTGGGGCGAATGTGTGGTCCACCTGCTGTGAGTATGTTTGGGTCCAGCACTGCAACTGTAATTCTTTTACAGAATCAGTTTAATTTCAACATCAAGGAAAAGGAAGACCAATGTATGTTAACCCAAGTTGTTGCCTGGATGCAAGCTGTGGTAACTGCATTGCTCCGGATTGCAAAGCAGTTGCAGCAGTGTCTCAAAACTTGAGTCAACCTTGAAATCCTCACCCTTGCACCCAGTCAGTCTCTCAGTTTGGCAAAATTAGTCCTGGCTTACAGCTCTGCAAACACTAAGCCAGAGCCACTAAGGTCATCCAATATTATTAGCAACATGCTGACATGTGGTTGCCATAACAGGAAACAGTGACAGCAACAGCTGAACAATGCAAACAAGTCAACCAAATGGGAGAATGAAAAATCATTAAAACCCCAATTATGGATGAAAATTAAATTAAATGTCCCTCATAATGGGGAACATGCCTCTGAAACAAGCAGCCGTGATTGTTTGGATATCAAGCACAGATAATCCCGCTTTTTTCCTGCATGAATTGTGCACGAACAATAAATTACTGCTGTGCATTTATTGCACAACCAACAGGGGGCAGCAGTAACTTAATAGATAGAAAAGTGAACGCGTGACCACAGAGTTAGTTGCTGGTATAAATCCCAGCTGTGAACATCTGGATGGGGTACATGAAATAGACACACTTTCCCCTCCCTCAAAAGCTAGTTTCAAGGTACCCTTGAGCAAAGCACTTAACCCCCAACCGCTCCAGTGAAGCTGCTCAGTAGAGGACTGTGGTTGAACTGGGCAGCTGCCAGGTATGACTGTAAGTGTGAAACCGAAGAAGCGAAGAAAACTGTTTGGGGAATATACATTTTGTTTTCTCAGCAGTCAGAAGTTAATTAGACTGCTGCGGTAGTCAGGAGCTTAGAAGCAATATGAGTTGTCAATCTGCAGTGCCTAGGCAACACTTTCAAAATGTAAACAACTTTATGAGACCAGATCATCTGACATGAGAGATTATCGCTGGGGATTTATCCTGGCAATTCAATAATCAAGTACCAAGTGTCAAGGGGGCTGCGGATGATTTTGAATCGCGAGGAATTAATTACGTGTCAGTAAATTAGCTAGCTGACAAGTGGTTGAATTATTTCAGAGGTGTTGAGATTTTACACTCTGAATGTCGAATGCAAAGAATTGTGGGACAGATACCTTTAGCAACAGTTTCACCCATCCTTGTTTCTCTTAACCTGGCTGCCCCCTTCTCTCTTCGTCCATCGATCTCTGCCTTTCTCTCATATGCAGACACACTTTCCTCTCTGCATTCCTCTCATTTGCCCTCCCTCTGTCTGTCTCTCTCTCTCTGACCCTCCTAACCCACAAATAAGCCTCTCAATCCACATCCCTGTCTCACTCTCCCTCCCTGTCTCCCTACCTCTTTCTTCTTTCACGGTTCATCAATCTCAATCACTCGCGGCTCCCACTTTTGTTAAAGAATTACAGAGTTGTGGGGCAGTAAAAACCTCTCCCAGATGTTCCCTTCACATGACTAGAGAAAAACAGTGGTGTTGGCATTCGGGTTGCGGGGGGAGATGGAGACTGGTACCAACTAATTAAAGAAACTCCCGGAATCCACCTTTTTTTTGTGACCGGTGCAGTGAGGAAAGCCTTGTGACCCGTAAGGAGAATGAGGCAAGTGACCCGCGAAAGACCACAGGAAATAGAGTCTGCAGGGATAGAGAAAGAACAAGGGAGAGAGAGATAGACCGAGGCCGAGAGAGATGATCGAGAGAGAAGTGGAGTTCGAGAAAGAGGGAGACAGGAAAAGGTGAGAGAGTGGGAGAGACGGGAAGGGGGAGAGAAACGGAGGGAGAGAGGGAGAGAGATGAAATTAACAGGAGACAATAGTAATAGCGTCAGGTCGTGCCCCTGTGGGCGGGGATCTCTAGAGGGAGGATCAGCAAATGCACTGAAACAAGTAACGCGTTTGGTTTGGGCTTGACTACATGATTGGTATGTTGTCTTGTGCTGTGTACATGTGATGTTCGGTGCAATGTTGTTTACCAACGCCTGTATTCTGTCTCAAAAGGTTTATTCAAAGTACAGTTCATAAGAAAAAAAACAACAGGGGAAGAAAAGAAAGGTGGCCACCTAGAGTTATCCATGTTTGAGTAAAGCACGGAAAGCCATGTGGGTTTTCTACACAGCTGGAACATTGTTTTGGCTGAGACTACCCGTTCAGTTTGTACTTTGTTGTGCTGTCTAATGTCCAATATTGGGCTTTGTTGTTTTGGTGTCTTGTTTTTGATGTTGTGTGTGAATTTTATGTTTAGTTTAAACATATCATCAAAAAGCATCTGCACATAGTCCTGCCCATGTTAATACAGTGTACTCGGCACACATTGGAATTATGATGCTGCATACATATTGCTGCTTTGCGTACAATATCCTGTTCACGGCAATTTTATTTGCACTATTTTGTTTTTTATGTCTTCATATTTCAGACACCTTTTATTCTCTATTTCATGTAGCCGTATGTTGCATGGTTGCATGGTGTCAGCGAGTGGAATGAGTCACAGCTCCTGTAACATCACAATTTCCCCCTGCGATTAATGAAGTGCGCTGTCTGTCTGTCTAGTTTGATTTACTGTACACTTGAAGCATTTAGCTGAAGCTCTCATCCAGATCTACAATATACTATATATGCTTTGCTAAATCAGAAAGAGAGTTGTTTTTTTTTATTGGCCATTTGCGACAAGTACAAGTCCAAGCTCATTGGAATTCTCACTCCTGATCGTTCTGCCAGCACTCACTATCCAAACTGAAATAACACACTGAATAAAAAAAGGAGGTATAAAGAATATATACAGAATATGTACATGGGGTCAAGTTCAGTGTTTAAAGTGGCAAGGAAGTAACAAATTATAAATTCTTGACCTTTTAACTGTTTCAGTGAATTTCATTATCCAGTGTGAATTTTTGCCTTGATATGGTATTATGTTGTGTTCATTTGTCATGTTGTGTTGTGCTGTACTGTGGCGTATATGCAAGCTCACCCATGTTCTCCTGTGCATCTTCAGTGTACTAACAGCACTTTAAAAGCCAGTGGAAACGGATGTATCTGAGAGCGTGTGACAATAAAATGCCAATTTTGCGTCCTGCTGCGGCGTGAAAGCCCCCTGGCCTGCCGCTCGGCCTCCAGCCATGCATCAGATTTCATAACGAGGCGCACTGTTTGCTCATCACAGCTGTGAGATTGCACTAGGTCAGTTGTATTTTACTGCCCTTATGCTATGTCCATTTGACAAATGCACTCAGGCAATAAGGGAGGTGAGAATGTATATAAACGTGCATGGAGGCAGACACACACACACACACACCCCCTTGTTTTATTACACTTATGAGAGCTTTATATTGACTTACATTCATTCCCTCACCCTTAACTGTAACTTTGAGGCCCAACCAATAAATGTGTTGCCCATAAAGCTAAAATTATGTCCATACTGATAAGGGTCAGACAATGAGGGATCATTTTCTCTATTACTGTAGGGACATTTGGATCCTAAAGAAAGGAAAATATTGCTTTTTTTTGTGTCTCTCTGAGTTCTTTTCTCTCTCTCTTCACAAATGGAAAAACAGCCATCTGCTTGCAGTTATTATATTTATTATTATTTTACATCACTTAAACTAAACCGCAATACAGCCCTCCCTGTTACAGACTCAGACGATTATTAAAGAATATGACACAAAACAAGTGAAAACTACTGAAAACTATTAGAATTATAGCATTCATATTTTGGGTAATTATAGAAATTCATTTTTGCGGTTTCTTCGCAAATGCAATTAAACCTCCTCAACCAGCCGATAGCAGAAGCTTTTTCTCTCTCCCTCACACACACACACACCCCTCTCTAGACTGACAGACTACATGAACCCTGCTGAAATCTGTGCATGGATACTGACATAAACTATTCAGGCAATCTGTCAAACTGATTGTTTTTGCACATTTGTCATTTATGCATCTTTGCCTGTTTATCACCCGAGCTGTACTTTGCGCTTCAGCTCTTTCCAACTATGCCGTTGCTGCTACACTGGACCAATTCTTCAGCGCTGAATGAATACTTGCTGTGTGTGTATGTTTAGTCTGCTGTCATATAGGATGTCTTGTTGGGTGAAGGTTACACACATTCACACCTGGGAGCTGCCCACCACAACCACAGCCTTCACTGGGCAGTATCAGTATTTATTTTATCACAGTGTGGCCCAGCTTAAAGTATTTAATTCCAATACTTCATGTAACCAAGACATTTAAGTGCATTCTACATTATGTTGTACAGGAACCAGGTTGTAATAGTAGTAGCTCCCAAACTTACCTAGCTTTGTGTGTGTGTGTGTGTGTGTGTGTGTGTGTGTGTGGGGAACAGTGGAACAGAAGAGCCACCATCTGTTAAAACCCTCCACAGGCCCACACTTTGGTGGTCTTCACTTTGTGTGTGTGTGTGTGTGTGTGTGTGTGTGTGTGGTAGGTAACATCTTGGTGGTCCCCTAAATCCTTTGATTTGTCTTGGTCTGATGGAGCAAAGGTGTTTTTCACATTTTTTCACATATTTATGTTGCACCCAACCATTTCATTAGTGCTGCACTTTTTTTTTTTAAAATGGGTCAGGCTGGTTACAAGACTACTTCTGTTGTTCAAATTGGTCAATGACAGGGGTCCGTTTGCTCAAATTTAGCAAGGGGGAAGGTCACTAGACAAGAGAGACAAAAGATCTAACGTTGGTGAGTCCAGCTTTCTCTGGACGGAGCCCTGCTGCTGTTTAGGAGACAGTTTGTATTTCTGTCTTTTTAGTCTTTTTGATTCTTCACTTCCTGTGGGCAGAGTGTTTCCCGCCAGTGTCTCTCACTGTCAGTGAATCTGTGGCGTCTCAATTAGATGGGATGGGATAATCTTCTCTATTGCAGCCCCAATTGTGATCCAGGTTGATAAGACAGGTGCATGTTTAATTAAAAATCTTGTCTAGTGCAGCTTTAATAAAAAGAGGTGGGAATGTTTCTTTGATGAGGTTAAAAAGTCTCATCCTCGTATGTATTCATTACACGGCTTTGTTGAATACTCAATTGTGATTGGACAATGAATCCATTATGAGGTCTGTTATTTCTGAATAACTTGATCTGATTTCACATCAGATCATATCACGCCGCAGTCAAGGAGTCAGGTTGTTTTTAACTAGTGACAACTTGTGGTAAAAAGCTGCTACTCCTTGGTTACTGCAGACAAACTGTTGGCTAACCAAGGTAGAAACATGGAAGATGTTTCCCATTATTACCTTTAATTTATTGGGAGAGCATGAAACTTTTGATTGTTGGTTAGAGGACAGTAATCTCACAGGTTTGTGTTTCTATGTTTACAGTCCTACTACAGTGTAGCCATGGACGCTAGCTGCAGACGTTGCTATGGTTGCAGCCCTGCTGAACTATTTTTTGTCGGAAGCGTGTAAATCACTTTAGCTTGTAATAAAATCATTTTAAATTAATATTTTGTGTCAAATGATCAATGCCTTTGATAAGTGGCTGTGTAATAAACGGGGTAATGTGCAGGGACTGTTTGATTATTACAAAATAAGCCGTGACAGGGTGAATCAAGATGTCTTACATCATTATTTTCTAATATTAAATGCTTGTATTGATGTAAACACTATTAGTCCCATTGTCTTTCACTAGCAAATATTGATGTCATGCTCCACTCTCCAAAAGCAACTGAAGGCTTTCTGGTTTTAAAATCCAAACTGTTCCCTAATGCTTGCAATAGAAAAGATTTTTAAATACCCAGTAAAATCGCCCCACTGTCTGAATGAGGCTTCTGATGACTCGTTTGTTGCTTTCATTTACTGTCACTTTAGATTGTCAAGAATGATTCCTCTGACACAAACTGCAGTTCAGATGAATGTTCAGCTCGAGCAAACGGCCCAATAAAGGTCTTTCTGATATCACCATTCTGTGCTGCTTACATGATAAGATCACTTTCACACTATCCGTCATAATCTCCACTCCGCAGCAATAAAAGGGTTTTATTTTATGGCTGCATTGTGTTTATGTTATTCTTCCTCTCTCTGGCCTAAGTGTTATGGTGCCATAAATGATGCACATTGCCCTGCAGTAGGAAAACCCACAAAAAAGCATCTTAAATGTAGTGTTTTAGTGTTTTAGGCCAGAAAATGTATGATATACCCTTCCCCTATTTGACTCATGCTGGTTATGCTGCAGAGAGAGAGAGAGAGAGAGTGAGAGAGAAAGAGAGACACACAGGATGAGAGGGATGTTCAGATACCGGTGAGGAGAAGTATGCTGACCAAATGATTCATGACAAGTTAGCTCAGCGCAGAGACCTCTTGGGTCACCCCTGGAAGATAATGGGGAAGAGAGAAGGGTGAGGAAGGGAGGAAAGGGGAAGAGGAAGAGGGGAATCTGAGATGAGGAGAAAAGGAGAGACAGATGCAGACAAAGAGGGATACATTTACACATTCAAATGTTACTTCTGTTCTTGTCTCCCTTTATGAAGTTGATTATCTTGTTCCTGTCTTTTCCATGAGCCTTAACTGCTTTTAACCATCATCACATTGGGTTACATTGTTTTATGAAATGTGATATGATGATATAAATACATTTTGATTTGATCATCATAAGGAAAACATCCAATACAAGCAAAACTCAATTATATTTTCAGGATTCATTTGTTTTTTTTTTCCCTTTCCTTTCCTGAGACCCTATTCTCACCTAGCATCATCTAATCAGTTTGACACCACAATCCTCTATACTATGAATTTATGTCATAAGATTTATGTCAGCCCAAAAAAAGGCTCAGTAAACTGAGTTTAGGGGGATTTACCCTCCGCTACATCCCTGAGAGAATCGCAAAGACAGATGTAGAGAGAGAGGAAAGAGAAGCGGGGGAAAAGCAAAAAAGAGAAACGGACAAGATAGAATGAGATGATGGGAGAGAGGCAAAAAAAGAGGGCGAGATAAACAGCAAACGTGAGAGTGAGAGAGGTGCCCTGACTCATCAGAGAGCCCACTATCTCTGTGGATGGAAATGGAAAGTGTGTGGAGGAGAACATAGCAGTAAAGAGGGAGAACATATCTGACTCAATACTGGTCAATACTGCCTCACCCTGTGTTCCTGGTTAACAATAACAAGGATGGGGTGTCTGCAAATGTAGCATTAGGAGGAGATGGACAGGCCGGGCCTTTCTGTGTGGAGTATGCATGTTCTCCCCGTGCTCACATGGGGTCCTCTTTCACAATAAGGACCCCAATTGAAAAACATGCACGAAGATCGTCACCTCCTGTCCTGTCCCTGACCACGACGTGGACCCTGAGATCTGGAGCTGTTGGTCCCCAGGCGCCTGACACAGGAGGGCTGCCCACTGCTCCTGAAAACAGGATGGGTTAAATGCAGAGGACAAATTTCCGCAGCCACCCTCCCTGCATGCGTGTGTGTGTTTGGCGGCCACCACTTACTGCATGCTGGGTGTGTGTGTCAACAAAAATTGTGGACTAATAAAGTGTGTTCTTCTTCTTGTTTTCCCTGTTTTAACAGCTACTCATAGGAAGGAACAGTCTTACTAGAAGTTAGATTTGTTAAACTGACATCTTTGGTGCTAAGAACTCCAAAACTCTGGCAGGACTTTAGGATGGTTATTACACAGCTCTGCTATGGGGCAGAATGTGGCACAGCATCTTTTTTTATTTTTTTTTTATTAATTTTGGTCACATCTTTGGTGATAATAGATCATTGCTATGGTGTTGCTCACTGCACTTCCCTGGTTTTGACTAAGAGGCATGGCTACAATCATAGACATGCCTCAATGTTCACAAACTAGTTGGCCAGCTCTCTATATTTATACGCCCATATGGCCACCTTTGATTGAAAGCAACAAGTTCACATCCATTCTCTGGGGGTTGTTGAACGTCATTCTGGGAAATGTATGAACTGAACTGAAGCAGAAGTAGACGAGACAGGTTGATGGAAAGTGGATACACCAGAAAACACTTACAAAATCACAGAATACTCATGCAGTAAACATTACAAATTGATCATATCTAACTGTGTAAGAGTATGCCAAGATGGATTTTTACTATAAGTTTTTGTTTTTTTCAATGGATATATAGCTTTTTGTAATCCGATCCTTCAAATACAGACTGGGGATCTAACTCTGGGAACAGCTGAAATTGCCTTACTCGTGGTCAATACACACATCACTGGAACCACAATCTCAACTCCTCTGTTAATGTCAACAGCATTGCAGGCCCGCAGATTCTCTGTCAGGTCAACTGACTGAGACTGGAACACTGATTGAATTGGAGAGACAAGAGGGTGGCAGGCTGCTATGCCTGCTATGACTGTTAAGGTTGATTCGATGGCTGTTATCACTGTGGGGAAAAATCAGTTTTCGACTGATGACACAGGCGGTGGAGGGAAATCAAGACACTGGCAGAAAAGCAAATGGAAGGAGGAGATAGAAAGGGAGAGTGGAAAGTGAAGCAGAGAAAAGAGAAAAGAAAAAGCTGTGCCAGCTTAAACTGGTTACATGTAAGATGTGATAGGAGTAAACTAAGATAAGAGACAAAAAAAATTGACAAGACAGAGAGAGAGAGAGTATTGTATTATGGTACATTTTAAGCAGTGGGAAACCACACAATCTTGAAACAGACTGGAAACTGATTTTACGATTTTAGCTGATTCTAATGGAAAAAAAGCATCACTTTACTTGGAGGGTGTTTAAAATGAGATATCCACCATTAGGAAAAATACCTTAACAAGTATGCTAGCACTTTCTAGGTGTTCAGGTAGAGCGGTGGGGTTAAACTATGTTGACTTTCAAAACTCCACCTGTTATTACTAAAGTGATGTTGGTAGCACAGCGTTGTTGTAGAATCACTCAGAAAAACATTTCATTCATGTGTTGACTTAGCCACTACAATTGGAAAATCACTGAGCTACGTCCCAGTATCTGAATGCACCGCGAAACAACCTAGAGCTGCTCATGCTTGTGTGACCTCTACCGTATACCTGGTATACGAGCCACACTGGATTTCCCTTATGCAGGACTCTTGGGACCGGCTCTGGAGGCTCTGGAGGCCTTAAGAGGGCATAGCGTAATTCTCTTATGGCTGCATCTTGCTCGTCGGGCATGATTCGTTAAATTGAGTTACAACTATATTGTAACTCCCTCCAATATTTTTTCTTTATTAGGTTGGTATTTGTTGGGTGAACTTTTGTGAACTAGATTTAAAGGATAATACCGGTGTCCTTTTTTAGGTCAAGTTTGGGTCAATCGTCTAGGTTGCCCCTCTCCTTTCCATTATTCCTGGTGGTTTCTGCACACAGTCAGCTTACAGTGTGAAACTTCCGCAGACCTGCCCGAGTTAGATAATCCATCACACTAAACATGAAGCCTCAATTTGGCTTTGTCATAGTTTCTGATTAATAGTTATTTCATTGTGCCCGAGTTGAGAGTTGTCCTATCAATGCACGCATTATGTTACACTCAGCTTACTGTCAATCACCTGACAACCTCATGAAGAAATGGAAGTCTCCACCAGGAAATAATCCCTCAAAACATGTTGCCTGACAAAATTTAATGTCACATCCTTGTCTTCTTAAGCCAAAGTTTACATAGGGTAATATAGATGTGCGAATGTGGAACGTGGTTGGTGCTAGGACATCGGAAGTTGCTGTTGAACCTTCTGGGGGTGTGATGGGAGGTTGTCACTTACTCACAATAAATCTGGCATGTATATGACTGCGAACTGACCTTTACGAAGCCAAACGTATGCACCAAAGTTATACAAAGTCAATACAACAACATGTAGTATGACATTTTATTGATAGGATATGCAAATATGCAACATTTTCAAAATAGCTAAAATGTGAAATGAAATGAAAACATCATCATCTGTCTGGCTACCTCAGGTGGCGGCCTGTGAGTTGAGATTCTGAAACTATTAAAGTAAAGCCACTGGAGGAAATGTCAACCAATCCCCGACGTGATTCAGATCAAGTCTGGGGGTTTCTGTGGAGGAGGAGTCTGACTCTCAAAAGATGTAGCAACTGGTAAATGAAAGGCATCCATATTGGTGAAATACTGAAAATGTGTTTAGACCTGATAAGAGGTATTAAATCATGCTTCTTGTTTTTCTTTCAGTTTCTAACCACTTAAAGCGCCAAACTTTCCATTCCACTCCAACTTTCGAGATTAGGGTGTTCGGGAAAAAAAACAAAACTATGGTGTTGAGTGTATACATTATTCTGTATCTACTTGAGATGGCCTAATGGACAAGATGAATAAAGATGGCAAACTTGTGGCTCAACATCATTCAGTGACAGTGCTAACATTTCCTAAATGGGCTGAGCACTTTGTGTTTTGGACAAGGAATGACTTCAAACCAGGAAGTCGCCTTCTTTGCACACCTGGTTCATTGAGGGCAAAATGTGGTCATAATATTATGGTTCGATTGTAATATCTTCATGTTTCATCTCCCTCTCTCTCAAAAACTAATTTCTTCTATCTCTCTCTTTCTCTCTGTGGTTTGGGTTGCATATCTGTCCCTAGTATATATTTGGTTCTTGTGCGGGTTTTATCGACAATCATTCTGTATTATGACAGGATGGCAAATCCTAAATATTGGCCCTGTACTTCTGGGCAGTCCAAATGATATGTTACTTTTAGTATAACATTTTCTCAAGCAGCGGTGACAGTTTTTCTATGGCGGCCCACTGCTGCTGAATGAGTTTTAGATGAAACACCGGCGTGCATCCTCGCCGAGATTCTGTACCTCTGATAGCCGGAAAATTACCACCTTCAAACGATCCGCAAAGCAGCTTATTGCCCACCTGTAGTGTACAGAGCTGTGGAAATTCAATCTGTGGCACTGATTAATATAACACGGCTGTCTGATGACAACTTAGAATCTACTCTGTAAAAAAAAAATCAACTACTCTGGAATTAAGGAAAACAGGCTTGCTGTCAGACTGGCACCCATGCATGCTTTCAAATTATATATTTTGAATTGGCTTTATGCCCCAAATAGGTCATGAAACTCAGTTATAACAGACAATGTAGACCTTCATTTCAACATGAAAATCAAATTAATATGAGGTTTTTACATACACTGGCTGTGACAAAGAATTTCCGCTTGAGGACAAAAAACTAAACTAACTAACTAGCAAACTACAATCAAAAACTCTCTGCTGGCAGGACTTTGGGGTGGTAAGTGACACAGCTCTGCTATGGAGCAGATTGTTGCACAGCATCTCATCACTGGTTCAATTTAAATTCATTTTGGTCACATCTTTGGTGATGTTTTGCTAAGCGCCAGTGCATCTGAGTAGGAGAAAGAAAGTTAGACTTGTTCCTCTGCTGTTTTTTGAGGCACACTGCGGTGTGGTGCAAAAGGCAAAGCTTTTTGATTGATTTCAATGGCACGTGGAATAACATTGAGGGCAGGCTAGGGGGTATGATGCACAATCCTGAAATCACTTTGAGGAAAGTGAGCTTGATCCTCGCGAGCACCAAAGCAGATATAAGAAACCACAGTACGTGTTGACCCAGCGATCTACGTGCCTCTGTGAAATCTCACTCTCTCCATCTCTGTCCCCCTTGGCCCTTGGATGTGCCGACACCTATCAAAGAGAATCGCAGAGGCTGTAAAAGATTTTCCGCTCTGTCTTTTTTCCCCCTTTTAATCAACGGGTGTCGGTGTCTAGGAGACAGTTTATCAACAAACACAGATTGTGAGAAAGGGAGCGATGAAGAGAAAGAGGAGAGACTGGTTTAAAATAAGGAAGGAAGAGAGGGATGGAGAGGAGAAAAGGAAGGAAGGAGGAAATAGGAATTAATAGGGCAGAGAGAGTGATTTATAAGATGATGTTTAAGAATGGACAACTAAGATATGCTGTGTTGTAAGTAAGAAGGAAAGGCAGAAGGCAGGATGGAAGGAAGGACAACAGGAAAAAGAAGGATGGAGGCAAGCAGGGAACATAGAGGAAGGAGGGAAAGTAAGAAAGAATATCAGAAAGAAAACACATGTAGAGGGGCTATAAAAAGTATTGAGACTTCTCAGGCAATTTGCTGGAGTGAAGCTTCCCTTAAGGCAACAGCATAAATCTTTTGATTATAGTAAAATACTTTCCACATTTCAACTCTTCCTTCTTCGTTCTCTTTCATTCTCATACGTAGCACTAAACACTGCTTGTGTTTTTTGTTTGTTCGTATTGGGAAAAAATGTTTTCTATAATATTTATTTTGAAAATCAACCTTCACTTAAGAATTCATATACGTTTTCCATCGGTGTGGGATGGTCCATTCAGTATTTGGGAACACAAACAACTCTCTCCAGAGACCAGAGAACTAAAACCAGAGAACATAAATGAAAACTTTTGATGTCATCAACACCTGCTTCATAGACAATATGGACAATTCTCTGTTCTTAGAAAATGAATGTACTTGTGACGCATTTCTCAATTTGCTTGAGGTGGGAATACACAATAACTTTTTATGGTGTTTGACTTTTGGGAGAGAACTGGTCTTGACTATCGTAAACCATAGGAACAGCATCCGATCTCTGAAATTACTATTGCCCTCAAAGAAAATTTAGAGTGCAGGGAGACAGCAGAATTAGGGAGCTTTCATATTGTATTTAGCCCAGGGCTAAAAGCACTTTAGACCATTTCTAACCCCAGGCTAAGTAGGTTGTTACATAATGTCTCACAAGGGTGCATTTTAAAACAGACTGCAAACTGCAAAGTTTACAAAGTTAACAAAAGACTTCTAGCACTTAGAGTCTAGGGGAGGGATGGGCAACCATGTGCCATGGAGGACAAAGAGGCTGCAGGTTTTCATTCTAACCAGGTGATTTTACTGATTAACACACCTTCAACCTGGGGGGATTGGCTAATCAATGTTCCCCCCCCGGGTCCGGGAGTAGATGAGGATGTCAATCCAGGTAAATGAACACACCATGTGTCCTACATGTGTACGTCGTGTCAAAGTGGTAGCTCAAAGACCGAAGGGCATGACGAGGTACACATAGTTCCACTCATCCACTCATCTCCCTCCCAGATGCGCACTAGGTGGTAGGTGTTGTGCAAGTTCAGCTTTGTGAAGATGGTGGCGCCATGCAGGTGCTCAAAGGCGGAGACCAGTAGGGGGGAGTGGATACTTCTTCTTTAAGGTGATGGTATTGAGCAGCTGGCAGGCAATACACGAAGAAGAACCACACTCCTGTGAGAAAAGTGGAGGGACAACAGCACGGACATATGGGCGGTGAGGTGGCAAAGTGGTAGCTCTCAGCTTGTTGAAAACTTCCTGGAGGTCCATATACTCACGGGGGACGGAGGAGAGGTCTATGGGCTCGTTGGGACGGGTGGCAGATGGGTGGCAGGCAGTGGTCTCAGGTGACTGGAGACAGGCGGACTGGCAGTACGGGCCCCAGGACCTGGATGTCCCACTGCCAGCCCTGTGTCTTGTCCAGGAAGTTACTAGCGGCCCCAGAGTCTACAAATACTGATAACTTGTGGGTCTCTCTCCCCCAGATCAAAGTCACTGGTAACATGACCCGGGAGGTGGGGGAAGTTAACAGGGAGATTTGACCCATCAGGACCCCCCTACACACTGATGGATCTCCCTCTCTTCACCGCTGCAGATGTCTCATGTTTGCAATAGCTGAATAGCTTGCATCGCTCCTCAGCAGGTATACGCAGACCCCCAAGCTACATGGCCTCCTCGGGGCTAGGAGGAGACGCTGACTGTGGAGCAGGTGGGAAAGCAGATTGAGGCGCTGAAGTGACTTGCCGAGTGAGATGATCAGCGGGAAAAGAGGATCGGGTCCCTCGTTCTCTGCGCTGCTCACTTAGCCAACCCGCAAGGCCGGCCTGATGAGCCCCTCTAACTCGTCGATCGATCTCCTCCCGGGAGGCGAGCTCGTCCTTGACCTCTTCCGACAGGCCCTGGAAAAATGCCATCCTCAGCGTCACATCATTCCAGCCGCTCTCTGATGCCAGGATCCGGAACTCTATGGCGTAGTCGGCTATCGTTCCCCTGCCTTGGCGCAGAGCGTGGAAGCGGCGACTCGCCCGAGACAGGGTGAGCAAACATCTGGAGCAAGCTCGGAGGTGAAGGCAGTGTAACTCCCGCAGACCTGCTCTCCCAAACGGCCGTGCCCCAAGATCAAGCCCTCTCGGTTAGCAGTCAATATAAAATGGATCTTAGTAATAGTAGTAGTAGAAGTAATGTAAAGTATCTTTATTGTCATTAGTAGTAGTACTTTTTATCTGCTTCAGCTGTCAAAATACCAGGAATACAGATGAGGGAATTCTACAGTAACTACCAGAGAAATCTTGTTATATTTCATGCTCAGTGGTTTTACCTTCCACTGGACCAATTGACTGCGATAACGAGAAATGGGTCGAAACTGATTTTCCGAATTGCCTTTTTACTCTTGACTAATCAAGTAGATAGGTAGTCATGTAGGCAAACATATGGGAGCTGGGTTTTAGAGTCTCGTAGGGTTGAAGGGATCGGTTAAATATAAACCAAGCATGGGAAAAATACCCTGCTGCAAAGTCAGCCTCATAAAATCAGTTACCGCCGCTGGTTCACCATTAAATACCTCATCAGCAGCCCACAACACACACACACACACACACTGTCTTACAAGCAACACACACACACAACCACCCCTACAATCCTTCCTTGGCAGAAGTAATCAATTGGGCAAGGGAATAGAAAGGATGATCAAACCATAATTGCAAGACAGCATTTAATGTGCAATTAGCATAGTATTTAGTTGGCTTCCTGAGGGAAACAAAAACAAAAAATAACTATCACTTGAGCTAACTGCATCCTGTGTTTATTTACGTGATGTAGGCATTATACTGGATGAACTGAATACACTGTAATTAATGCACAATAAATCATTCATTTCCCACTAGTGTACACAAGAGTTTCTTTCCAAGCAGGATTTTTGGAATTTGTACACTTGGAACGACTATTGCTGTTTCTTTGTCTCCTGAACATAGTTTGAAGCAGTATTTCCATCGATTTAACTCATTTGCCCCAAGCTGCAGTTTACCAATACAGGACTTGATGTAACCATCCTTTTTGCTATTAAACTAGGGTGAGTTCTTACATTGAAACTGACTTGGATGGTAGAGGAAATTAAGAAGTGTGTGTGTGTGTGTGTGTGTGTGTGTGTGTGTGTGATGAGATGGGTATATGGGTTATCAAATGGGCAACTCCTATCACAGATGTTTCATTAAATTAAGTCCACAGCACCTCCAGTAAATTCTAACATCCCAGAGCCTCCACCCCAACTCTCTCTCTGCACCGATCAGACTTACTTAGACTGACACTGCACCAACACTTTGACGTACTATTAAGCACTATTCAAACTGAATTAGTGTTACTAGGGGGTCTTTTAATGTCATTTTTATGCCTACTGGTTAGAGTCTTAGACTATTCCGTAACTGAAAGTGTGTCCATTAATAGCCATGCGTGCTGTGAAATTGCCCCTGAGTAACACACTGAACCCTCTAACCTGCTCAGTCATTGTTAGCACGAAACACACTCAAGATGTCACTGCAATTTATTTGCATTTACTTGCATCGTGAGTCCGAACGTGGCCTATTAAAAAAAACCCGGGCGTAATCTTGACCACATACCATGAGGCAAGAAGCGACTGGTTGAAGACAGGATCTGTTGTGATGGCTTCCACTGGGAGTAGATACAAAACAGACACTCAAACAGTCCATTTTGTTGTTGAAATCCACCTCTCAGAAATGGACAACTCCAAATGTCCAAATCCAAATTTCAAAATAAGACTGATATATCATACAGAGCTGTATATTGAGTTTATTTGGGTTCTGTTTACGTTTTGAATGGGTCATATTCAGTAAACGCAAATGAATTTCAGCAACATATTGAGGCTGTTGGTTCAGATTGTGCTACAATAAAAATAAGCACTCGGTTTAAAAGCTTATAAGAGTTCATTGTGAGCATGGGGAGAGATGGTGTGGTGCACAGGCCTTAAAGCTGCACTATGTAACGTTGCACTTTGGCAGTGAGGGATAACTGTTGACATTTTTAGAAAGTTTGAAGGACTTTATTACCCAGAAATAATGTAACGTGATGTCAATAAACTGTGCACTCGGAATTAATTGATTGATTTAGGCTGAGAAGACGGGTGTGCTTTGACATAGAAATACTGCCTAGTGTAGCTTTAAGAGACAGAATAAAGTTTATAAGAGGGCTTATCTATTTTTAAGTTAGGATCCCGGAACCTAGAACCTATCTGTCTGTCTGTCTGTCTGTCTTTCTACAAGCCAGACTACGTGTGCGCAATTCACTATGGGAAGCATAAATCAAAACTCGGCAACAGCTGAAAGAGTCCGTGAGGAGTGGGAGGTAGGGGGAGGGAGGTACTGGGAGGACAGGCAGAACAAAAGAGAAGACAGGGCCACAGAGTGAGACAGAGAGAAAGAACAGAGAAAGTGAGACAGAGACAGACTGTGACAGAAGTAAGACACAGGCAAGCCAAAGGGGGTGGCGGGTGGGGGTGGTGGGCTGAACAGGCAAATATGTGCAATTTATCTGCACTGCAACAGCTGTTTAACATCTGCGTCGTGCCAATCAGGGCCCTGCGAACACGAGTGCTGGAGAGCAGATTGAGGAGAAAGTGGGAGAAGAAAAGAAGAATGCATGAAGTTGCCTGGTGGGAATGTGAGTGGGCTCGAGAGCGTCGAAGAGAGATGGAGAGACACTGAGAGGAAGAGAGAGAGAGAGAGACAAAGAGTTGGAGTGGCAGAGAGGGAGATGGAGAGAGAGTTAGGGAGTGAGAATGTGAGTGAGACAGCGAGAAGGGGAGAGATTAAAAAAAGTGATATTGAGAGAGTCAGAAAGGGAGACAGAGGAGTGAGAAGAGAGAGAGACAAGAGAGGATAAGTCTCCAGAGCGGTAAACTTAATTAAAGATTTTTTTTTTTCCCGGCAGACTGACGATGAACAGTTTGGTGGATGAGAAGAGAGGAGAAGAGGAGGGGAGGGGGAACGGGCAGGAGGCCCAGAAAGATAAAAAAGTAAGAGAAAGAGAGATATGGAGCCAAAAAAAGTTAAAACCACTATGAAAAGTGCAGGTGAGAAAGTGAGAGGAGAGATAGCAGGTAATTCTATGGATTAAAAAAAGGCCCGGGACAACAAAGAAATCAGAGTGCTCTCATTAGTGAGCCGAACTACCTTCATGTACAGTGGTCGCCATAACAGAAGCACCTCATAGTCTATTATTTTAGGCCAAGAACAGACTTATTTATAGCAACTTCCTGGGGGAGTAGTTGCAGGGTAGATTGGTTTCACATGCATTCACACACACCTGGGAGCGGACTAGTACTATCACAGCCTTATATTGTTGACCATTGAGCAGCTGCACTGGAGCACTTGGGGGTTCAGTGCCTTGCTCAAGGGCACCTCAGTGGTAGTTGTTGATGGAGGGGGTGGCATTACTGATTGACGTCCTCCACCCAGACTTTCCCAGCCAGTCCAGAGATTCAAACTAGCAAAGATCACTTCTCTAACCTTCAGGCCATTGCCCCATGTATCCTGCATCCGTGCACAGACATATTGTAAGACAAAACCTGTGTCTCTCAGACTAATGGTTGCTAAATAATTCCTTAAAGCTGCACAACGCAACCTTGCACATCCCCAGACGGCAGCGAGAGGTGACTGTTTGAATTTTGAAGACTTCAACCCAGAAGTCATGTAGCTTGACATTAGTAAACTGCACACTTCTGAGACCTAAATGCAGTGGCGGCTGGTGCATTTTTCTCCAGGGGGGGCTATACCAAAAATCAAGCAAACATGTACTAAGGTATCATCAGTGTATTTAAATAAATGAAAAGGCCTTTATATTTACTGAGCTGTAAAACATTTAACTGTAAAGTAACATGACAAGGAATCAGGTGTGGGCTGCTGATGAAAATGCATTCTCATCATCTTGCAGATGCCTCCTTGTTTTCGAAAAGGTCTGCAGTGTGGAAGCTTCCCTGCTTTGGTAGCCAATGGATCAACCCAAAACAAGACTCTGTTTCTGTAGGCAATATTGAGTTTTGTTCCAAAATGACAAAAAATGACATTAAAACAAAACAAAGAATAGTAGATCCCTTGGTTTATACAAATACACTTGTACAGATAGAATCCACAATGTATTTAGTTTAAATGTATTTAGTTTAAATACATTTATTTGAACATGACAATAAGCAGAATGATTCAAGTACGATTTGCTTTAGAGGATTTGCTGTTCTTCTTTCGCCTGAAGAGACGAAAGAGCCAAGAGAAGCAGCCAGAATTCTTCCTCTCTTTCTTTGGTTTTGAAGCGGTGATCTCAACGTTGGAGCAATCTAGTCCTGCAGGGTCGAGCCCTTGGACGAAGTCTCCCTCCTCCTGTGCAGTGATACTGCTGTCAGGCCCAGCACAGAGCAAAGTAGTGACGTTGTTTTTCTCATCACACTCAGGATTTGGATCTTCATGGACACTTGTGGCACTTTCATCAATTGGATCACTGGCAGAAAACATGACTTTGTCTTCCTTGAGGACCACATGGTCTTGGCCCTCTTCCTCTTTTTCCAAGTCTGAGAGGAACTGCATTGAGTCAGAATCTGCTGTGACGACTGGCTCCCATGTATCAAGCTGGTTTATATACGGCCCACAGGGTGAAGAGCAGTCAACCACAAATCCAGATACATCAGATGAAGGAGCATAGAAGTACTTTTCACCAAGTACATTCTTGCAGTATTCATACATGTGGTCTTCTAGGTCACCAATGAAGGATTGCTGCAGCAGCCTCCCAATGAGCTCTATGGTCTCACTGGTTTGCGCCATGCTGAATGAAGCCTCAGCATCTCTGAGCAGGTTGGATGGACTCTCGGCGTCCTGGGCTGGATGGCTGCATGGTTCAGCATTTCCTGAAGTCGCGTCCTTAGCTACGAGAGGTACGTCTTCCTCTGCGCTGACTACTGGTTCCCAGAAGTGGAGACTCTCAAGTCCACAGGTATATCTGGAGCCTACGGTCGGCTGAGAAAATGGGGACAGGGCACAGTTGAGCTCAACAGCGTATTCAGAGATAGAGGCTGGAGCATAAGCGTATCGTCCCTCCCAATGGTCTTCAGCTGAGGTGGGCTGAGCAAATGGAGACAGGGCAGAGTTGAGCTCAACAGTGTATCCAGAGATAGAGGCTGGAGCGTAAGCGTATCGTCCCTCCCAATGGTCTTCAGCTGAGGTGGGCTGAGCAAATGGAGACAGGGCACAGTTGAGCTCAACAGCGTATCCAGAGATAGAGGCTGGAGCGTAAGCATATCGTCTCTCCCCATGGTCGTTGGCTGGGATGTAAGCCATGAATTCGTCATCATCACCTTTGAGGGCATTGAGGCGAATGACTTGATCCATCCACGCTGAAAGAAGTGAGACGGGTAGAAGGTATGTCAGCATGTTAGCAAAAACATTTAGCTTCATCTTTTATCACACAGACAATTAACCAGACAGTAAAGGAACTGGCTGGAAAGAATGTTTTAGGATAGTAGATCTGTTTAAAAAAGAAAAATACAAGTAGATTTGTCTTACCTGGACAGAAATTCTCCTCCATAATTGCTTTTGTGCGTGTGTGAATGAATTTGAAACAATGAAATTGTAACAGTTTGCTAACTAAGACAATTAAATCGCTGTTTCTTTCAGGTTGGTAGAGTGAAGTCTGAAGCTCTGAGTCTGAAGCTCTCTCAGAATGTCATGATGTCACAGCCAATCTGAGCTCTCTGACCTCGGCACACATTTCATCACACCCAGAGTCACATGGTGCACTAATGAATAAATAAAAATACTAATAGATAAAAATAATCCGTAATAGAAAATGAGGGAAGCAAATATCAACAAAAAAGAAACTAACAATACTAGCTGCTTTATTTTCTGCAGAACTCACCACCATGTCAATGACTGCTCATCCATGAGCATTAAGAATCTCTCTTTGTCTGTAAAAGGTGATCACACACTGCCCATCCAAAGCCCCCCAGGCTGCTGCCATTATGCTTGACCTTCCTTGGAGTCACACAGTCTCATACTCCAAACATAAGAGACAACATACAGAACAGACTAGAGCATACATACAACATGGGTCTGGTCGGAGAGGCTGACTTAGACAGTTATGCCAATTTTCCAGGTTTCACAATTACAATTCTGCAATCCAAATTTCAGTCAGAAGTAAAATTAAACTTTTGTTTTGTTTCATTACAACATTTGTTGTAATGAAACGTGCTTAAGGTAAGTTAAGGTACTTCAATTAGTCCAAATTCTTTATAATAATTATCTTTTATACTACAATATGTAATGGTGAAAGACTAAAGTAAGCAAAAAGTGCCTCGATAAGTGCAAAAGAAATCTGACAACACAAAACCCTGAGACAATGGCAGAAAATTATCATCACAGTAAGACCTAATAGAAAATAACATTTGAAATACCCAGTGCCATCAAAAAGCTGAGTGGACTTTGCCACATTGTGGCTTAAACTTTTTGTACATAAAGTTTTCTCAATGACTCTATGGCACCACAGAACTTGACACAGTTTATTATTTTAGGCAGGATGTGCCTGTTTTTGTCAACCTCTTCATTATGCTTACAGATCCCTATCCTGTAGCCTTCATCAAGCTGAGCAGCTATGTTTACTTTCCCAAACATTTGCTTTTGTTTTTTCTGATATGTGGTTTAAATCATTCAAACCTGTCTGACTCCATGCTGGTCTGAGACCTGTCGTTTGAAAAAGGATGCAGGGAAAGAAAAATAAAGCATTGGTGTGACTACATACAGTTAGCCAAGCCTTCCTACTAAACCAGCTCCTTGAAAACGACCGAGTATATTGTCTCACTCACTCGCTCTCTGCTGCCAACCAGTGGTTGGTGGTGTGTAAATCAGCAGCATTCAGATAAATGCTGTTGGGGCGCAGCTTTCCTGCGCCCCACCAAGCTCCTATCTCTTGTATTGAGAGGAGCGAACTGCGCATGTACAACTTATAACAAGAGTCAATGGGCAAAGATTCCCAGGCCGGAAATACGTTGACTTTAGACAGCGTAGAACAATCTTAATCTACATTTTATTGCAGATTATACATTTTACTCACTAACTATATAATATTTACCTCGCTCATTTAAAAAAAAAAAAATTCAAAGTAATTTTTAAAGTCTTATTCAATGAAGTCTAGGATGTGGGGAGTGGTGGGGCGGCGCCCTAGCACCCTCTATTGGCCAGCCGCCACTGCCTAAATGTCTTTTTCTTAGTGGTTTGTGGCGAAGTGGTGGTGAAGAGGTTCAGCCATCATCCGTGACTCTAGCTTTCTGTGGACAGTGTGTTTGCTACTGTTTAGGAGGAACAATAAAATTTGGTATTTCTCTCTTAAATTTAGATTTGTGACTTCCCTCCTGTGTGTGTGTGTGTTGCTCGAAAGACAGGGTGTTCAAGAGTTCAAGAGTGTGTGTGTGTGTGTGCCTGTTCATTCCTTCCAAAGATTTCCCAACAGTGACTATACCCAAAACCAGAAATTAATATGAGCAAATAGGAGATGGGACGCAGCCCCTCTTCATGATTTAGACTGATAAAATGGCTGGATTTGTACATTAAAATCTTGGTTTGTGCAGCTTTAAAGATGATTCTTTGGTTGAGTAGAGAACAAAAGTTTGATATTTCAAGCAACTCCTCTTGGACGCAGAGCAAGAATGCTGCAAAGGTGCAGTGTTGCATGTGGTGTACAGAGTAAAAAATAGGTAGTCTATTGGCTAAAGCAACCAATGTTGCAGTGACAGCCCTTGTTTTTAACACAAACCAGTATGCAGTTTGAATCCCAGACCAGTTGGCACAATCTGGGTGGGGAAACTGAATGAGTAGCATTCTTTCCTCCCACAACACTTACTGTCGAAGTGCGTCAGAGCAACGCACTTATACCCCATTACTCAAGTGAAACTGCTCAGTGACCACCTGTATAACACTGTGGTTGTACTGGGGAGCTCCTGGTGTGAATGTTTGTAATTGAGTATGAAGCAGGACATTGCCGAAAAACAGGATATGTGCTTAGCAAATCTTCCCTGGGTACATAAAGGAATATAATAATAGGAAAAGATGAAGAAAAGACTTTTGGATTGGTTCCCAGATATGATGGAATCCAACTGGCACCATGTTTCAGTGCTGATGACAGCAGATTTTCTATGTACTTTAACAGAATCCATCCTTCAGGCACCTACAGTCATGGGCATAAGTATAATTAGATTGCCAGGCCTTGTACATTTTATCAATTAACATTTTCAAAATAGTGTTAAAAGCCTTAAAACCATAAAACCCATCCTTCGAGCAGTTGTGACAGCGAATTACGTTTTATTGTAGCTGTTGTAATGAACAGGGGATGGTTGTGAAAACATTTTATGAAGCGTATCATTCAAAAATGAGATATCCACCATTTGAAAAAAAACAAAAAAAAAACGACACCTACTCCCACAAAAGAAGTCATCATACAAAATAGTTCTGTGTTTGAGGATAACATTTTGTACTGAACCCTTCATATTGTAAATGTGTAAAGTTTCCAACTCAGTTTCAACTCTCAGCTCCTGTGTTTGATGCCTTACTGTTGCTAATGTCAATATGGATATTCCAATGATGACCGTTCCAGGTTTCATACTCTGTAAATGTCTACAGTCACTGCAAAGGTTTTTAAAACACTAAACCAAAATATTTCCAAAAATTAAACCCCTTGAAACCTGCAAATATGTTTGTAGGCCTATATAATACAATTTTAAAAATAGGTACATATAATTGTAATGTACTTCAAAGGAGATGACATGACTGGGGATGGCTGGAGATGGCAGGAGGAGTGAAGATGGCAAGGTTAGTTGACGGAGGTAGCGAGGGAGAGTGAGTACGCAGGCAGGCAAGCAGACTGGCTGGGATCCTGAAGCACGGGAGACAACACATTAAATGTTGCAAACACAAGGGAAACTAACATAGAGAATATCAAGTAGCAAAGTGAGCCGGAGAGTCTCTACCACAAAGGCAGAAACAACAATCTGGCGATGAGTGGGAGAAAAGGCGGGGTTGGTATACTGGAGAGGTGATGAACTGATGGATGACAGGTGTGTTAGCTGAGGCGACGAGGAGCTGATTGCAGGCAGGTGTGTAGGATCCAGGTAAGTGGCAGGACAGGAACACACACACAAACACACAGAGACAAACCGGGGACATGGAACACGGAGAACACAGGAGAACATAAGGAGAGACAGGGGCCCGGCCATGACATTAGTATTCAGACAGACAGGTAGATTCATCAGAAAGGGACATTCCAACAGGATGAAGTGTGCGCACTTACAAAGGACACTAACAAACAAACACCAGTTCATTCGATGGAGCCCTGTCCCTCAATAAGGACTGTTCTCTCAATGTCAGAGTCGTTTCAGTATTCTGTGCTTGCCTAATCAGGCGGGGAGACGCAAGTACAGCTATTCAGACAGTATGTTAATAACTGTTATGATCTCTGTGGGTGGTGCATAAACCAGAAAGAGAAAAATAAACATTCAATTCACAGCAACGAAACCCCTCCATCATCACAGAAAAACAACCTCCCTCTGCCTGCTGTTAAACAAACACACAGAACTTGGAAAGAGACGTGCACATTTTACGTAATGCATCGGAGGTGCAATGTAAAGGTGGTAAGCAGCTCAACTGTGCATGATTGATATTTCCATATAGATCAAAACCTTTCTTTATGCAAAGCATGCAGTGCTGCAGTGGTTCTGGTAATGATATGGAACATCTAGCATTAGAAATGGTACAAAAGTAACATCACTTTTTAGTAGTTAAAAAATGTTCATAATAGAGGCCATTCAGGTGACATAACACACATACAGGCATTGGAGGTCCTCAACTCTTGGGCAACAATGACTGAACAGATTGCATACATGGTTAATTTCTGTATGGTTTTTGATTGGGAACTGATAATTTCTCCACTCATACATTTGATCGATTTTGTGTTAGATAATGTCATCTTATTATCGACGTTCCTACCCATAGGAAAGCAAAATCCAAGAAGAGAGCTCATCTATATCCCTTTTATGTCTCCTAGACACAAATTAGCTCTTTTTAAGACTAAGATGAGACTAAAGGCATTTTCTCCTGTTTCTCAAATTCAACTTACAAAACAAATCACATTGATCTCACACTGATCAAAGCAAGAAATCTCCAAATGATCTCAAATAAGTCTCAGTTAACTCTCCTGAATATGAAACCATAAGATCATTGAAAGATCTCAAAGAATACTCAATACGGCTGCATTTTCCTACTGATCTTTTCTGTCTCTCTCTACTGCTAACTATCGAATAAAGGTAAACAAGTTTTGTCTCTCTGTTGTCTACTCAATGCTCCTAAGGGGGTTTTAGGAGAAACATTTGAGATGAACGTGATCACAAAATGAAGGAGATAAAGAAAAAACAACTCTAAGCAAAAGATTTTTCCTCTGGGTAGTCACATGTTAACATTAACTTTGGTTTATGTGCTAAATGAAATTGATGGCTAGTTAGCTAGCTAACAGTTTGTTCAGGTTACTGAGCTGACTCTTATTAAGCTACAACTCAGAGTGTTTTGGAGTAGAGAGTAGTGCGAAAGACAAGACAGTTTACTGTATCACACTAACCTACATTTGGAAACAAATCTATCATATCAGACGAGTCACTTATAAAATGACTGAATTTACCTATACTGATACCACTACAGTCTTCTTCAGGTATGTTTTTCTTGCCTGGTTGTTGCATATTTAGCTATTGTTTGCAGTATGAGTATGTGAGTATGGGCAGTGAGAAGGAGTAGAAGAGGGGCCTTGTGAGCGGAAGGTTGTCGGTTTAAAGGCAGGGCTGAGAAAATATGGTTTTGGAAAGTGAATGAGGGGATGCTCTCCTCTGACTCAATAAATGCCACTGAGGTGCCTTCCAGCAAGGCACTTAATCCCCAGTTGCTCCAGTTGAGCTGCTCAGTGACCAACAATAGAACACTGTGGCTGTAATCCCTGTACTTCAGCTCCCATGTGTGAATTCTAGCTGTGTGAGTGTGAAGCAGGGCAATACTGAAACAGTGTTCTCAGTCATCCTTGGTTGAATAAAGATTAGGAAATAAACATTTTCTTCAAACTTGCTGACTAAATTCAACAAAAAAAAAACTAAACAAAGCCATATATTTAGATAACCATTCTGGTGTCTTTGGGGGGCTTGCAGTATCAAGACAGGCACATTGTTGTTCTTAATTGATGTAACTCAGGGTTTTAATTAGTCTAAGGCTTGCACAATAGCTCCTTACCTGTGAGTCTAATTACAGGATGTCTTGCTCAAGGCAGCGATTAACTCAAATACAGAACACAAGGGGTATATTAAGAAATGGAGTCAAGATCATTCCATTTTGGCATAATGCTGTTTATCAAAAGGTTTGCCCTACTATTAGAGCAAAGTTAGAATGTTAAGAGCATGATAAAATGTTGAAATAGGCCACAACGGACGCTTACTCGTTGGGGGACCTAGCCTCTTGACTCTACTGTGGGCCCCTCGCCCCTATGAAGCAAGGACCAGTGCCACACCAACTCTGGATTATTAAAAGATCTATCTTTTTATGTTAGATGATGCTAGTTGCCAACATACTGTATGCTAACATGTTAGCATGTGCACAGGACAGAGAAATACCAGATACAGGCACAAGGATGATTTTGGTGGTACTCCTATCCTAACATGTTTGTAAGTTGACCAACAAGCCAATTTCCCCAAAAGTTGGTGTAATCATTTAAGTAATGGAATTGGGAACATTGAATCATGGTATAATGCAGTACTGAATATCAACATAATATTCCATTCCCACAGTACCTCCAGGATGTGGAAATGGAGCAGCATGAAGTGGGGAAAGAATTACAAAATTAAGTTTCATTCAAAAATCATTTTAAGAACACCATATTAAAAGAAATGGCATCAACTTACAATATGATTCCTGGCATGAAAGGAAACTAAGGAACGTAATTTAAGTCACTAGTGCAATTCTCAGATCTTTGACCAAATAAAATCTGAAGACGCTCTCACCTGTATTCTTGAAATAATGAGTTATTTAAAAAATACCCAAAAAAATCATCACCTGAATTTGATCCAGTCCTTTTGTAAACCAAGGACTTAAGTTACCTAATATCCTTTAAAAGTAGCACAATTTGTTTGGATTTTGTGCTATCAGCCATTGTGTTTGGGTTACACTTTTTTCAAAAGGTTGATATTTCCTTTTGGAATGAAACTGTTCAATTTTGTTTGGAAATTGATCTATAGTTTTTCTTTGTTGTTCATATTTTTGGAATTAAACTTTTCATTTGTTGAAACTTACTGTAATAGACTGTCCCTCTAATCTGATTGTACTACACTGTATTGTTGTCTCTTGCACTTCTCAATTAGTGGGCAAATTACAAATATGGAGAAAAATGAATGTTGGCTTATTCTACTGTTTACACTTACTGTAAGTCACTGTGGATAAGAGTGTCAGTTAAATGCTTAAAATATAGATGTTGACATTTTGACACTGCTTGGTGGTGGAATAACCCACCAAAAACATTTTGTTGCTGTAACCAATATGCTTTCAATTCTCCTGGGATATATTCAGTTTAAGCCGAAGCAATTGCAGCCTCAAAATCCATATTTACAACCCTATTTTTGAGGTGTATTTCATAATCTGCTGCCACACAAGATTTGATTGCAAAATAGGCATATTTATGGACAACCGCAAAACTAAATGTGTAAGCAATTTGTGAAAATGGTTTATTTTGCGATTTCTAACACAGGCATCCTTCATTATCCCTTCAAGATTAAGCTTATTTTTAAAAACCCATTTTTCCCTCTTGATTTCAAATGATTTGTGTGACATGGCTTGTGTGTTTGTGTGATAACCTTTGCTTTCCAACCGTCTTAAATGGGTTCTGTGTGTATGCCTTTCCCCAGGACATCCTCTGAGAATATTCACACCAGCAAACTTTTCATTTCCATCAAGGTCAGGGGAGGGGAGAAACTTGCAGCCAAAGACGAACCCATTTTCCCCCTGAAGTTTTCTCCAACTCTTCCTGAGTTCTTCCAGGGCTAGGGGCCATCCAGAGTTTTGCGACGACACATGCTAGCGTCTCTTGATGCCATGCCAGCATCACTTAGCCCCAGCCTGGCTGTGACATTCCTCCTGGCAGAACAAGACTGGGACTCGGGCGAGATTTTCAAACGTTTCTCGAAGCCCAGATGAGCAAAATTATGACTAATTAGTCATCGGGCTGCCATGGTTTATTAGGAGTGACAATGGCACATCTATAGCTGACAGCGCATCTTTCTCTCTCTCTCTCTCTCTCTCTCTCTCTCTCTCTGTCATCTATATCTGTCCCTCTCCTGCTCTCATTCTCTGCCATCAGCAATGACATTACCGAAATGGAAGACATTATTGAAATAAATAATTCACCAAAACATCTGCTATCTATTCAAGGTAAACATTGCTCTCATCAGCATCGAGACGTGTATGGCTCATCTGTCAGCGTCTTTGATGGTGTAATAATTTTGTGCTGAGTACATACCAGCAACCATTTGGATGTGTATGTCTCCAAAGCTTGCCAGGCCGCCATTTTAAATAAGAATCTGTTCTTATTGACTTGCCTGGTAAAATAAGCGTTAAATGAAATGAATAAAAAGCTGTTCAGCATGCTTTGTTTGCTGGTTGGCCTACATTTGGACTAGTTCAGACAAAAAAATCCACTAGAGAGAGAGAGCGAGAGCGAGAGAGCAAGAGTAGTCAAGATCACCTTAGTCGAGTCCCAGTCAAGTCTAAGTCAAGACCAGGTCCCAAAGGGGGTTCAGACCAAATCAGGAACAACAGTCATCACCAGTCCAAAAGTCTTACCATGAAAAACCATGAAAGCCCTGATCCCCAGATACTAATATAGTTTTCAAGACTATTTAACAGTATAATATGATCAACTGTATCGAAGGCTGCCCTCAAGTGAAGAAGGAGATCGTTGACTACTCTTGTGAGTGCTGTTTTGATGGAATGGAAAGATCTGAAGCCAGATTGAAATGGATCAAAAAGGCTGTTATTAATTATAAGTTGGCTAGCTACAACCTGGCTACAACCCATTCAAGACTACTAAGTCAGAGACAGGATTGCCACGGGCCAAAACCAGGTCAAGGGTGATGCCACCATGGTGGGTGGGTGGGTATATATAATACATATATGGCCCTGGTAGGAATATCACTTTTATCTATCTACCCATCCACCTTTTCTATATCCACCCATCTGTCTTTTTATTGTGAAATATTCCAAATGTTTTATGTATGCCCATCAGGATATGTGATCTCTTTGTCTCTCTCCCTGTCTGTCTTTCTCATTCTCCTGTCCCTCTCTCTCCTCTCAGTTTTTCCCTCCAGCCTTTATAAAAACCTGGGTGGGTGGGAGTAGCAGCAACAGCCTTCGGCGACATGCGTGGGGCTAAGGGACCTTAATTAAGAGACCCATTTATAGTTCCCCATGCCAGAATGGCAAAGCTGCAGCTCTTGGATTTGACAGAACTCTGTCTGTCTATCTTGGTCTATGTCTGTCTCTCTGTCTGTCTTTCTGTCTCCATATTGTACTGCAGGGTGTAACTGACCTTCTGAGTGGGTTTAATGAGGAGAAGAGGAGGGGGTGGGCTGGATAATAAACTACAGCGATATATACTGCACTTCTAAAGGAAAATTCACTGAGTTTCTGCATCCACATGCTATTCAGTACCATATGATTTAAGATTGTCATGTAGCATTTAAAGCTGCGTGAGGCAACCTCACATCTTGGCAGCTCCAAACAGCAGTGAGAGGTAAATGTTAACTTAAATACCCAGAAATCATGAAATGTTACATCAGTAAACTGCACACAACACACTCATGTTTACCAACCTGAAAGCATTCAGAGATCTATCATTGGTGAGTCCAGGTTTCTCTGAACAGAGTGCTCACTCACTGCTGTTTAGGAGACAGTATTTTGATCTTAAGTTTCAATTTGTCACTTCCTGCATGCGGAGAAATGTCCATATCTGACACATTTGGGCAAATCGGGCCACTCTACAGGGTGCAGCCTCACTTTTATGTTGCTCAATTTATCTTAGGGTAACTAGGTATGTATTAAGTAAGAAGAAATGGAAACTATAATACAGCAAGAAGAGGCATAATTTATAAAGGGTCATTTCACTGTATTTCAGTGAGAGATTTGCATATGGAATTCATTATGATATATAATATTTTTATGACTCCTATGATGGTATCCTGAGGTAGTATCATTCATATGAAACTGAGGATGTGCCCTGCATCATATGAATCATGATGCAGGGTATGTCCTGAGTTTGTTACTTATCTTTTCATGAACAAGCACTACTGTCTCGTTGCAGGAAACAAGCACAGAAACTATACCACAGAATCAGAGGTACAGGTGAGAAACCTGGTCAATCTGGGGTTACCCATGCAGGTGAAGGAAAAAACTATGCCGCAATCTAAGGAGACCTCAGAGGACCTCAGGAAGTGAGTGTGCAAAGAATGACTCAGGATGAAGTTTAGTGTTTGGGATTGGCCAAGTCGAAGTCCTGACCTAAATCCAGTTGAGATGCTTTGGCAGGACCTGAAGCAGCTGTTCATGCGAGATGCCCTCAAAGTTCACTGAGTTGGTCGAGTTCTGTAAGGAAGAGTGGGGGAAAATCCCACAAGGAAGATGCCAGAAACTGATCAGTGACTACAGGAGATATTTACTCCAAGTCATCGCTGTTAAGGTTATGTGGGGTTATGTAGGGGAGTTCACCTCGGAGCGACGGGACAACCAATCACCTCGAGGCAGCAGAGCGAAGTGGTCGGGCAGGGGCGTAGGGCTTGACTATAGCCTGGAGGTAGGAAGGAGCTGTTCCTTACACTGCCCTATAGGCTAGCACCAGAGTCTTAAACTGGATGTGAGCTGCAACATGATTACATATAAAATCATGGTGCTTTACTTTTTGTTACTATAATTACGAACTTGATATGAGAACAGACTGCAGTACTAATACATTGTGATGGCTAAATTTCTCATTTGTGTCCCACACTGAAAAAGTATTAAAAACCCATATAGTTCCACCAGGACCCTTTTAACACTCAATATTGCTACGCCTGTGTATTACTATTCACAAAACACACACCTGTTTGCATGTGTTATTAAATCTGGTGTTCATATGATTCATATAATATTTAAAACACCCAAGGGTAGCTAAATTTGTATCAATGATCCAACCCTACTGTTATTCAAAGTCAGGAACAAGGAGACAGGGGATTTAGGATAACAAATTGGCATGGAATTACAAATATACTTAAAGAGGAAGTGCATACAAATTCAGCATCTACATGTTTTATTCAGTATGCCCCTGGGCAGTTCAGTTTGTTTATATGAGCATGCATTACTGTTTACCATGGGAACAAACAATGATGGAGAAGCAGGGGCTAGGGAAGCGCCAGGTAATGGGAAAATATACTAACGAGGTGTGAACAGATTGGCTCCGAAATGGGAAATCCGCCAGTTGAAACAAAACACTAACACCTACATTTAAGCACAACATTTAAAACAGATTATGGTACTTATGGATAGTAATGAACTTAAGTCTTCAGTTGATGTTAGAAATATTGAATGAACATTTTGGAAGACTTTATATCACAATATGGTTGAAGTGTTGGAACAAAAAAAAAAAGAAATGTACTGTATTGTTTTCTGTTTTACTGTTTGCTTATTGTTACTTGTTTGTTACACTAGCTGATGTAATAGGGGTCAGCTAGTCTCCCTGGGCCCCTAAGACATGTCGCAAAGAAAATAATGTTTAATTTTCATAATAAAATAATAATTAAAAAAAACACAGATAGATAGATAGATAGATAGATAGATAGATAGATAGATAGATAGATAGATAGATAGATAGATAGACGTTTTCTGCAATAGTTTTGTAAAGGTAACCTTGGAAAGACACTGTTCTGAATGTATGGAATTCAAATAAGTCCTCTGAGGCATACATTAATGTAAAATAATCTGTTTCATTTTGGCAAGGACATACCTAATGATAATATCTATTTTACTGTATCTGTAATGGGTATTGGGCTTATTTCTGATGGGTTCCTGCATGAAACGTGCAATAAAATGTTTTCAGGGAATAAAAGGGAATAAATGTATCTTTTTAGGTCTCGGGCCAAAAGCCATTAGCCCAAGTTGACTAGCTTTCCGAAAAGTATTTTCTTTAGTCGGTTTTTGTGTCCACCTCTGGTTTACTTGTGTTTAGGCACATAAATATTTGTTTTCCATCATGTGTGAAACTGTGGAATCAGCATGTAGAAAGGTAAAAGGCTATTTCACAGATTTTTCAGCATTTTACACACAACCAAGACATTATTCATACTTGATATTCATACTCCTGATCCTGGAAATAGTTTTTGCTCACATGTTTTTGGACATCTTGTGTGTGTGTGTGTGTGTGTGTGTGTGTGTGTGTATGTGTTTGCGCACACTCAAGCTGACACCACACCTTGAAAGCAGCCACAATTTCAGTCAATAAGGCATTTTTCTCTCCACTCCAATGTCGTTTGTCTGGCCGACAGAAACCAATAGGAATCCATTATATTGAACCCCATCTTGATTCCAATTGGACAGTCAGGCCTCACACTGTCCTGACAGTGACCAATCGAACGCTGAGATACAGTCTCTGCTGTCCAATACAGTTCAAGGAGATTGGAGGAAAATTAGGTTTCTTAATTGTTAATAGACTTAGTAGCAGATTCTGCTTTCTGATCCCTCTCCTGTCTTTAGGTTAAATAAATCCTCTCTCTGGGGTTTCCTGGTGGCTCATACCACATAACTGTGACGTCCTGGGTTCAAATCCGGCCCGGGACCTATGTCGCATGTCATCCCTCGTCTCTCACCTGATCTTTCCTGTCTCTCTCTACTGACTGTCAAATAAAGGCAAAAATGCCAAAAAAACAACCCTCTCTACCTTGTTTCCCCAGATATTATTTCCTTATGTAGCACTTCTCTGTCAAACATGATCACACTAGGTTAATAGGATTTCTTTTTTTCATCTATTGTCGGGGCACTGTGGGTTTGACCCTTGCATTACTATTGAGTTGCTTGTAATGTTGGTGATCTGGGAATTTTGGGCTTATTTAACTTAAGTCAAACTGGATAAGAAGATCAGCTAAATCCATTAAATCTAAATGTAAATCTTTTTCTCCTGGTCATCAAGGGTGCCGTAGTCGAAATCCTCCATCATCCAATTCATCATACATCTATTTTGCATTCATACTGCAGCGACCAGCATTTTCTTTCCCAAATGTTGTAAAATAGGACTTGAAGGAAAAATCCACCTAAAACACTTTTAGAAACATCGATTGGCAATGTACCTTGGATTCCTGGATTCTGGGTTGTGAACTGGCTTGCATATAATGCGCCTCTGATCTTTACCAATGAGGTTCCCGTCCATTGCGTAACCCTGGTCCCCCCCATTCACACGGCACCTGAGCAGCATCCGACCCGGGTTATTCCCGGTCGGGAGCAGGGTCGTGGACCCAGGGTCTGATAACTTGTGCAGACCGATTCACAACAACGCCTGACCCAGGGTCATTCGCGGGTTGTTCCCCCGGTGTTATAATAAACAGCAAAAAAAAGTTTATACGGTAAAAAAAAAAATGTTATCTATCTGACGGGTTTATAATCTGCTTTTGCAATACATCACAATGCACTTCAAGTAAAGTTTTCCCCCATTTTTTATTGTTGTATTATATTTCTACAAGGTATTCAGCCTGTCCTCGTATCAAATTTATAGTTATAGTTACGAAAAAGCATTTGTATGATATACAAATTGTGTGAAACAGGCAATAGCCTGACATTGAAATAGTGCTGTTTAAGCTTCACCCAAGTTGTTTTAGCGCAGTGATAGGTTAGGCCATGCATAGTGCAAACACAATACACAAACGATGTATGAGAACATGTTGAGGTATTATTGTGATGTTGCTCTATTCTACACCTCATTCCACCGGGTACAGTCTCTTTCTCTCCTCCCTTCTCCTCTCCTGCCATCTCTTGACCCATGAAAGAGAAGGACAAATGAAAGACCTTGGCAAGAGTAGAAGACAGCTTTACTCTCTTTTGTTCCTTGGCTGGGATCCACTCTGGGTGTTTCTTCTCTGTCACTGTGTTACAGTACATCTATCTTCCACAGTCCTCTCCCCTCCTCTACTCACCCTTTCTTCCTCACCTCTCTTCTCTCTTTTCCTTCTTTCCTTTCCTTTTCCCTTCGCTCCTCAGTGACCTAACCTCCCCTGTTGTCCTCTTCCCTCCTGTCTTCTCTTCTTCACTTCTTTCCTCACCTCCCCTCTCCTTTCCCCTTTCTTCCTCTCCCTCCATCTGTCCCTTTCCCCACTGCAATATGGCAAATCTGCTCCCCATCATAATTTCTCCTCACTTTCCTCCTCGGTGCTCTTCTCTCCTCTTCTTTTGCCTTCTCCTGGCTCGACCCCTCTGATCCTAAACCCGTAGGGGGCTACCACAACCTTTGATATCAGCGCCTCTCTGTTTGACATGACTCCTTGGGGGAAAGAATGTACCCAGACACAGTGAGAAGGAGAGAGGAAGAGAGAGAGAGAGGAAGAGAGAGCAAGATTTTAGTGAAACATTAAACGCCAGTGTCTTTGAGACAGATGACTTGGTCTCTGTTTCTCTACACCCAAGGCGAGAAACGTAGAAAGATGACATGACACACGAGGTCACACCGCTGGCAAGTGGCAATATGGGTTGAGAGAAGACGGGGAAAAAACACGTACAGAACCTCACTGTTGGAGGTCAAAGGGGTTCATCAGGGGTTCTTCTAAGATCCAAAGGGAGCAAATATTCACCTAAAAAAAAAAAAAAAATAGCCCCCATATGTTTGAGGTTCATACTGTCAGGGTTCATGAAGGGGTTTCATTAGGGAAACTTATGGTTGCAATCTGGAGAACTCCTTAATGTTCCTTGGATCACCTTTAGTATGAAAGTAGCAGTTTTTCTTGTGTTACCGTGCAAATGCTAATGTTTTGATGATGCCATGCTAGCTTGTACTGTCATAGAAACATGTTCACATGCACTGTTGGAAACTAAAAAATACTGGACAGAGGTGAAGCTGATGCCATTTTTCAACACAATGGTGAGTTGGTCACAGATCTACAGTCATCTTGAGTGTATTCTTTTTAAATGAATGAGTCCTGGAAGCTGAAAGGCCCCTCATTGGTAATGGTGGAAAATCTTTCCCATCATCTGAATTGCTCAAGCAGTCTCGTAGCAGCATATCTTTGTATTTTACTTGCCTCAAGAAATAGGAAACAAACCTGTCCAACCGATTTTGCAATGCTTGTCTTATCCATGCCTCACACTCTATTAGTCTGTCTCTCTCTCTTTGCCACAATCTAATTCATTAAGTGTGATCCAGACACACAAATCAGATGAAATGTGGCATTATAGTAAAGTGAAATACACAACAAGATTGGGTAATGAAAGTTTTCAATCTGACGGGAGGTCAAGAGATCAAAGGTAACATTTTCTTAGTTTCAGGGATTGTAGAAATCAGTTATTACACGCTTGATCTTTGTGTTTGAAATATTAATACAGGACACATGAAGGGTTGAGGGATTTCTACAACATCTACCACTCTGTCTCAGGTACGTCGTTGCTGAATGTCATGTAAACCATCAGCAGACATTGCTGTGGTGGGCAAGTACAGCAATTATGACAAGGTAGTGCAGTCTCTTATTCCGCCCAAAAGTTTGATCGTTAAAATAAATTACAAACAGCACACGTTTGGAAAGCTCAACGTTACCTGGTAACACAATTCATTTCATGATGTAAGTGAGCAAACTGACCGTCATGTCAATGTCAAACTTGTGGCAGTTTCCGTTCTTGATGCACGCAACAATCAAGGCTGCATTTACACAGCAAGATGTTTTTTTTAACAAATCCCATATGGTGTTGCTCTATTTAGACAGGCATGAGAAGATCAGAACAGATCAAATCAGAGAGTTCAGTCTTTTGGGCCATGAAAATCAAGCCGTAGACATCAAATAATGATGCTTCTGATAGAAATGATCTAAGTCTGCAAAGAATTTTAACTCATGTTTGAAAACTTTTCTTTTCAAATATCATTAAAGAGACTCACAAAACACAATTTTCAGTTGGCAAATGAATTCTTAGTGATGCCAGAGTGAAAGGCATCAGTCGAGGTCCAAATCTCAACATTGATGTGCGAAGCCTTTTTTTTAAAATAACGTCAAAGGGGCAGAGGCCAGCCAAAACTGAGTGTGCAATGACTCTCTATTAAACAGCTAAGCTACTTCAAGCATGGCTGTGAAAGATTGTAAAACGTAAGTCCTATCAGACGTTGGTATTATCATCTTATCTGCTGTCCTGAGCAAACATTGGCTAAATCCCTCAGACTCTTTGAAAGAGAGGAAAGAAAAGTCAGTACACAAGTACACACACACACACACACACACACAGAGAGAGAGAGCTTGGAAAAGACAAGCTCATAGGTGGAGCAGGAAAATGTCCTGACTGGCACTCACAACACAGAAACACTCACTCTCTCTCACACACACACACACATAGGCTTACACAGACAAACTTAGACACACACACACACACCCTGCCTGGCAGAGCAATGTGTTGCTTGGCATTCTGCAAATGTCAGAAGGATAGTGTTCACAAATTCAGCCAGGCACCTGGGAGATTACATTTTATCAACATACAAATGAGCACTGCTTCATACTACACTGGGCACCGTGACAGAATACTAACCATGGCTGAGGTGATAGGAAAATGGCTGTGACATTGAACTGTGGTGCCTGTGTGTGTGTGTGTGTGTGTGTGTGTGTGTGTGTGTGTGTGTGTGTGTGTGTGTGTGTGTGTGTGTGTGTGCAGTAGACAGAGACTGTGTTTGCATGTTTGTCACTGAGCCTGTGTGCGCCTGCATGTGTGAGTGTGTCTGAGGCATTACTCTGTGCGTGTGTGTGTGTTCCTTGCTGTGTATGTTTTCATTTGCGCTTGCCTGCCTATTCCTCTGTGTGTGTGTGTGTGTGTGAGTGAGTGAGAGTGAGAGAGCGAGAGTTATTGAACCAGTAGAGCTGTGATGTGGATGTCTGTTGCCTGCAGTGTCAACGTAGCTGAATATGAAAGAGGGAATAATCAAATAGGGAGACAGCGACTCTCATCTGCTTTTATTTATCCGCTATCCAGAGACTTCAGATTAGACTCAAATGGCTGTGGGACAATACATTGTTAACCCATTTTACCCCATGAACAGTACAGCAAACTACTCCCCTCAAACAAAGCACGGCACTCTAAGTCTGACAGCTCCTCATATGTTACATCCGACAGTTTCAAAGATACCACCAACATTTAGCATTTTATTCTGCAAAGGAAGACATTTTCTGAAAGTTCCCCAGTGGGTCTTGGATTGTTTTGCGCTCTCAGGAAAATGCAACTGACAAATTGTATTGCTTGATACGGTTGTAGAACATGTGCTTGTGGCGATATTAAACATCCAATTTTATTTTCATTGTTCAAGATGTTTAATACTGATACAGAAAAGTGACCACATCTCTTAAACAGCTCAGGCAATGCAGTTTGGTGTTTAAAGATTTTTCTTGACCTTTAGAACACAAAATTCCTAAAACAAAACAAAAATAGGGGGGGGGGGTACCAGTGCATCTGAAAATGGCCCTGACACCTCAAATCTGATTTTGATGAAAATGTCAAATTAAAATGACTACATAGACTTTTGGGGAAACTGACTCATTGTTCAACTTACCCCTTACATGTTAGGGTAGGACTGGCTGAACTACTGCTGCAGTGGCTTCATCATTGACAGCGGTACTAATGCATGAAAAGAGATAACGGCTGCCACAATATGGTGAAGAGCCTCCTCTTCCTCCACTACATGGGCTGTAATATGGCAAAAAGCATATCATCAAAAAAGGAAAAGCTCTGAAGTGTTCACTTCACCTGTCAGTGGTTTTAATGTTGTGGCTGATCGGTGTATATGTATATATACTGTATATTGTCCCATCAATATGTAAAGTGTTGTATAAAATGCACTCCAAAGTCATTTGATTGCAGACAGGTTGGAGCGTCATATGAATGCAGAGTAAAACAGAGAGAAAGCCCTTATTATAGGGGTTACTATGGCAGCATCTTTCATCTTAAACCCTGTGTGTGTGTGTGTGTGAGAGAGAGAGAGAGAGAGCGAGAGAGAGAGCGAGAGAGAGAGAGCGAGAGAGAGCGAGAGAGCGAGAGAGAGAGCGAGAGAGAGAGAGAGAGAGAGAGAGAGAGAGAGAGAGACTCTTATGAAAGCCAATGTGAATGAGAGGTCATTGATACTCAGGAAAGCAAAATAGAGAGAGGGGGTAAAAGTGAATGAGAGATAGAAATACAGAGGGACAGAAAGAGGCAGAAAGACAGACAGATAAATCGGACAAACTGCAAACAATTGTTGCATTGCCAACTACTCATCACCAATGAAGTGCCTCTGGCTGTACTTTTGAGGAAATTGATGTGTGTACGACATGAGGAAATATTCTTTGTTTTAAAGGATGTATGATTTAAGTGCATCCTCTTTTCCCTCCTCGTTTCCAAACCTTAAACCTTTGGAAACAAACCTTAAACCTTAAAGTGCGAGTCCAATTTACCACCACTTTTCCACACTTATAAATTCCAAAAGCATACTCGATGTGTGATTTTGACACTGACCGGACTGAAAGTCCTTGTATAGTCCTGCTAGAACAGGTGTCTAATTTTCCATCGACTGTTTGTGGCATTCTCAAAATGACTGATGCACGGCGCACACACACACACACACACACACACACACACGATGGTTTTGAAGAAGACAGGTAGAAACCTGTCAATAGCTGCAGCATTTTAGAGGAAAAAAAGGAAAGAAAAATTAAAACCAGACAAGAACTTATGTGGTTTACAAAGCAAGAGAGGGTTGGGGGTTGGGGGTTGGGGGGGTGTAAGAGAGAATGAAAAGGTCACAGAGAGGGAGGGACAGAGAGACTCTATTCACACCTCCCTGTTGGAAGAGACAAGGTCAAGAACACTCAGCATGACAAGATGATTGGAGAGGAGTTTAAAGCAGAATCTGTTCCATTAAAATGGCTGGGAATCAGACAAGTGTGTGTCCGCACATCAAAAGTAGATAGATCTAGATTGATAGATTGATAGATTGATAGCCAGAGAGAGAGAGAGAGCGACAGACGGAGAGAGAGAGAGGTCAGACAATGAGTCTTTTAACCCAGTAGTTTTCAAATTGTTCATGTTCATTGTTCAATCTTTCATGCCCACCATGAAGGTGGAGTGGAGACCATGTTCTGACAGTGCTACAGCATCTCCAATTTCAGTTAGGGAAATGGATGAGATAATAGACAAAATACAATTTCTGATAGATTTTAATTACAGCTCTTGATGTGTATGATGTATGCATGTATGCAACTGTGAATGAGAAATAAGTGTGTTTTTTACTGCCCCATAGCACAAAATGACCATAAATGAATACCAGTCACTCAGCACTTAAGCCCCTTTCACACATGCAGTGAAATCCTGAACTTACCTAGACATTACTCGGAGGGGTTGTATGTGTGAACGCAAATGTCCGAATCAGTTGGTCTGGAAGTCAAACGGACTTTACCAGAGTTCCACAGACAAGATTGTAGTTATCTACTGCTGTTGTTGGTTTCCAGGCTGTGAAAATTATTGTTTGATTGAGTTTGAATGAAATAAAAAGAATGAGAATGTCTTGGGTTCATGAGTAGGCCTGTTTATGTTCACTCGTAAAACACCTAATCTTAGCCCAGACATTTATTTGGTTCAATAACCAATAAAGCCTCTAAATTCTTAGAGACATCCAAACTTAATCTTTACAATCAAAACACATGTAGTGTAAAATATTATAGAGGTAAAGTCACATCTCCCAGTCTGCTGTGATAGATAGGGTTTTAGACAAGACATTTATTAGATGTTATATTGTAACTCTATAACCAAGAGATATTTAGCTGAATCACTCTGCTGCAATAAATACTTCCACAACCTTCACCAGATGGTAAAAGCAAACATGACTGTGGAATTTCCACAAGAGGCTAACACTGTCGACAGGCCATTTCAAACCACAGGTGTCACGAATTTCAATAATAATTGCAGCGTCAGTGTGATTGATAAGTACGAGAAACTTAAAAGTGTAAATCCAAAAATCCCTAACGGTTCCTTTAACTGGGCCTTTGCCTGGAATTGTTTGGAAAATGAACATTAAAAGATACAAAAACTTACCTCAGGACGAGACAACTACATGCTGTGCTGTTTTAGGATAGATACAGGATAGATGCATGAGATGAAACTGTAATGTTGATGTCTATGAGGGCTACCACTGCATGTCATATCATTATATGCATTATTATGGATATACAAAGAACATCTTGACAGTACAGTTTGGTGGAAACACTTGTTTTAATTCAAGATTTCAACATACAGTGTCTAGTGGCAAAAATAAACCAAAATGCTATTAATCACAAGAAAAGAAATGAAAACAAAACAGATTGAACTAAGTCAACCCCTGTGTTCTGGAGTCTTGATTCGACCCTCAGTGTCTTGGTGTCACGTCCCTGTGATAATATGGACAATAGCCAGGCTGCAGAGGAGTGGATGAGTTGTTTTCTCAATGACTTCTTTCTCAAGGACATTCCCTAGGATGGATAGTCGATTTACTTTCAATTTAATGACCCTTCACTTGCAAAAAAAAAGAGGTACGATATTGAATCTTTTGTTACTGGGGCTATACCGTTTCCTCAAAAGAAATTCACAGCAGAAATGTCACAATGTACAATCTTGTACCCTTTTTGAGATTGTTCAATCACTGAAAAGAGATTCTGTCAGTCAGCGCAATTTACAACTCATAAAGTCTGTCACACCTCCAGAGAGGACAAATCATCTACTGGAGGACTGAATGAAGTTTCCAGTTTGTGGAGTGAATTTTCATCTGGTTCTCACTGCGGTAAATATCCCTATCCACCCTTGTTTCTTGTCTCATATCAAACTATATGATATGGCGTATGACAAAACCCAGAGTTTTGCGTTTTATATATGTAACACTAAAGTACTGTCTGAAGCAGTACTGGTGCTGAGCCCTAGAGTAAGTCACATGTAGAGAAACTGGTGTTAAAAAAAAATCAAAGCATAGTAATACTCCTTAATAAAATCTTAAAAGTCCAGTTGTCATACAACGGTCCGACAACAGCGATATTCTAGAACAGAAATCTATAGGAAAGTGTTAAATGGCGGCTGCAGAGGGGGCTTGAGGCATAAAGCAGACTTAATGTGACACACGGTGTTACAGTCCACCACAAATTGGCAACACTAGAACAAATGGACAATAAACATATTAAAAGAAGACATCATGGAGTACCATTCCCTTTCTGTGGACCAAAGCTGGTAAGTAATGACTAGATTAACACAGTGACAGAAAATCTGTCTTTCTATTCTTTGTGGCTCAGATCTAATCTTGCTGTGTCTGTTAAAGGAGGGATCCTCTTGATTTTTGCCTGTTTAGACAGCCATGGAAAGGATTAGAATGAGATCTTATCCACAAAGGTTACGAGCCTGCCTAAACCGTGCCCATGAACGTGTGAGCGTGTATAAAATGCATACCCAGGCAGCACAGTTAAATAAGTATTTTTTTTTCCTTATTTTTCTTCACTTGCAGAGCCATTATCCTTTGTAACACCCACATCAAAAAACACATTCCAAAAGTAATCAAAAGACAGACTCTCTCAAAAAGGCAACAGAACCAACGTGAGTGAACAACTGCACTTAACTTCAATGTGCTGTTCTATGTATTTTATCTTTGGGTTTTTTTCTTCTTTCAAACACAATTGAGTCTTCCAAGTGTCTAACTGTGTGGGGTTAAAAGAGGATGATTTTTTAACATTGAAAACCGCCTCTCTAACATGAGCTTCTGAGTCATGCGTCAGTATTGTGGGAGGTTTAATTGAAAGTCCAAAGTTAATTGTCAGTTCCGACATTGCCTTAAACCTGAATCTAGACTTGTGTGCTCTTCCAAACAGAATTTGGGACAATATTCATCTAGTATCTAAGAATAGGAGTGCTGAAAACTAAGGAACCTGGGACAGGTCTACCTCTTAAATCATAGTTAAGTATATGGTCATGCAGTCTGATAATTGATCCTACTCTGAGGCTTCTATTCCGAGAAGCACTCCTATTCTTGGATGCATTAAGTATAGTGCTGCTATTCTGAGAGGCTTTATAAAGTACAAACCCTGGGCTCTAAATCACCAGTGTCCTACAGAACCCTTGTCACTCTTAATTCTGCCTTTTTTACTGTAACAGACAGCTGCCATCATCCCTTATGTGCAGAGAATATGCTATGATCCTCGGTCCAAGCCACACTATTTGCAATGCCTTGTGATTTAAAAAAATACATGGGCGTTAATGTGCAAAATCAATCACTTTTTCAAAATTCTTGAAAAGCCGCCTTTTGCTGTGATACAAGATTCTTGCAGGATACTGACAAAACAGCACAACAGATAATTTCAGCAACCTCCCTGTTATTGATTGAGCTTGTCTGGCACTTTGAAGCCAATTGATTAGGCCCTGTAAAATTAAAACTCATTCAAACACATGTAATCTTTCAGACAGGCCCGATCAGACGCTCAGCACATTTGAGATGGTGCAATCTTAAAGAAAAATCTAGTTGTAATTGGTTGCGAATGGTTAAGTCTCTTTATAGAGCTTGCCAGTCTGAGTACCATGAGGTGTCACTGGGTGGTAAGACGTCAAGAAACACAAGAGAAAATCTTTTGCTTGATGGAAGACTCCTCTTTACTCTTAAAACACCACCTCCCCCCTTTACCTGGCTTTCTGCTACTATTGCATGCAAGCAACTATATACAGGATGGTTAAAGTCACCACCTCACCAATGCCTTGTCAACTTCTAAACCTTTGCAGCTTAAAGCCAGTCCCTCCTGTCGTGTGTGTTTGTGCAGTGTCATATTGCTGATTTTTGTTGAGAGAACAAGATAGTCCTAGTGCTATAACTGACCTTGTCATGTCCTTATAGTACGCAGGCACCCATCTGACAAGGTATCTCAATCAAACCCAGATCAATCTGCCATTAATCTCTGTCATCCCTGTGATCCCAGTGATGCCTTGAGAATACATCCATCACCATTCCCCCCCGCTTCCAGATGAAACTCTGTTGTGAGTGATCAGAGGGGTGTGACAGAGTTAGCAAACTGTTTACATCTAATTGATATTCTAAGTAATCAATACAACTGATCTATATGTAATGTGTGGGTGAGACAGAGATAGAGCTGAGAGAGAGAGAGAGAGAGTTTTCACAGCGTAGCCTTTTTAATGGTCAGAGCTTTCAAACTGAATTGTCCATCTAGTCATTCAATAGCAGAATAATTTAGTACAAAAAGGACAGCAGTATGACCATTCCAATGAGTCCTACGAGCTAAGATGGTCACCACATGGGAAGCCATCTAGGGAGAAAAAAAACCTCTTGTGGACTTCAGACAGATTGATTTATCAATTCAAGGCTAAGTGGAACAGTAGAAAAGTGACAGTGACCAAAACCCTTTTCTATAAACATCAATCAGTTTTCAGTTGTGATGTATGACAAGACAACACACTTCCTGTATGAGGCAAACTCCCAACTCAGCTGGCTGGGGCGAGTTGAGTCAGATACATGGATGAAGAAGGGTTATTTTTTTTATCAGACTGGTTGATTTTATTATGACAATGCACACTTCATAAGCAAAAAAGCCTTGGCATCCTGCAAAAAACCAACATTATGACTATACGTATCACTCGCTTGAGCCTGCATTGACCAGTCACCAAATGGACTGCACCTTAAATTATTATTGCAAAGGGTCACTTTCAGTCAAAACTCATATGCAAACATAAGGACATCAAAATAAAATTTGTGATTACATAAAATACGGGTCATTCCAACTTTGTATAGTGGGAGATACATTTCAATATGCAAACACACACAATAAAATAAAATATGTGACCCATGAGAAAAAAAGGTGTACATAATTGAATCATAATTGAATCTCTAAGCTAAGATTTTACAAATCGCAGAAGACTAATCATTAATCATGTTTTCTTTTCATAATCAAACAATTTGAGGCTGTATCAAAAACTGTAAAAAAATTAGAGATTTTCATCGACCGTTTTTCAGTGTGTTTTCCCTCCGATTAACTAATTACTGGAAACTCAGTGTTCTTTCGTCACTTCCCTCTATCTCTCAGCCACAATCGTCTCTTCCGTGACCTCTTAAATGTGAATATCTGTACAATCCCTTCTGGGACAGTTTCCATGGCACACTATTTTTCTCCTCAGATTGAAGAGAACGACTGCCTCCTTACATACAAAAATAATTATCCCTGGTCTAAAATTAACTGTAGGGCTCTTCTTCCCATTTACGTTTGGAGCTACTGTACAAATACAGTTTAAACCTGATGGGTGAACCATAGTATGTACAAAAGACACTTCCTACTGTTGCATCACCTAAATGCATCGCAGAAATGGCATTAACACGTTCGCTATAGTTTTGTAAAACTTCAAGTAAAAGCAGGAGGCCATTTTGAAGTCAAAATTGTGGAGGGAGGCTGTTCAATTGACACGAAATACATGAAACTTTGCATCTCACAAGTTGGTGAGATAATCTCTAACCAATAAAACTGAACTGTAGTTCATTTTTTTCTTCACTAACCATGACTGAAAGTTGTTCCAATGTGACATTATTCACTCTCCCTCACAGATCTGAAACAACAGTGCATAGGCCAATCAAAGTTTACTGCACCTGCTGTTTACACCAGCTAACAACGGATGCTTTCCTCCCTTCTCCCATTTGCTCTCATCCCCTATGAGATCAAATGGAAATGGAAAGCATCCGTTGTTAGGTCTGATTATTATTGTTCTATTATTTTTTTACAAAAAGGGGAAAAAGAGCTCCTGCAGGTTATTTTAGTGAGGCACTCCCTTGCTTCCCTCTTTCCCTCCTTCCACCACCAAAAACTATAATAACACAATCTATCAGAACATCTTCCAGATATACAGTGAACTTTTAAAACCGATAAAACAAACAAATCATTTATTATTCATCTCTAAATCTTTTTAGGCTACCTTGTTATTCTCTTCTTGACTAGACATTGTGAATAAGGATAGAAACCGACAGCTAGTGTTAAAAGGCAAACCGTATTGAGTCTGAATACACACACACACACACACACACACACACACACACACACACACACACACGCATACGCACACACCCCGGCCTCCCATTCTTTTGTGTTGTCTGCAGGGGCGATTTGTGATCCTTGTGATAGTTCTTTTTCCATATTCAGAGAATCTCTCTCTCCTTATTAAAAGAGTTGTTGCCTGCAGTGGTCTGTTGGCAGTTCATTGTCTTCTCGGAATATTCAAAAGCAAGACAAAAGAAGAGCTGTTAGGCAAAGTATTTTGAAATGAAGTCAGTCCAGAAAAAAAGAAGAATCTCGGGATAAAGACACAGAAACAAAGAAAATCCAGTTTTCAAAACAACGGAGAAAAAAATCAAAGCGGTAGGAGAACACGTCTCGCAATTGTTGCTGCTGACCAACCGGTTGACCTGAAAGCCAATGTGACGAGAAGTTGTTTGTCTTTTGCAGACCACCGTAATAGCTGGGCTACCACTTAAACAGTAGTCCTTCCCAGCTTTCTCAACTAATCAGCCCATCTCTCTCCTGTAAAACCCCTCCCTACCCATTACTCCCCCTCCCAAAGTTCCCATTAGCTGTTTTGTACTTATAGCACCTCTTTTCATCCCTCCCCCTGTATATATCCAAACAGACAAATATCAGTATGGAAGCCATCACAGTTCCTCAGACATCCTCTCCCTCCACCATTTGTGGGGAGGGCTGGGTAAGTCTTAGGGCGGGACATAGGGAGGTGGGGATCTGTAGGGGGTCATGTTCTTGGGACGGGAGCCCTTGCCCTCCATGGGAGCGGTGAAGGGAGGTGGTGGCTGGTAGGGAGGCGCATTGGGGTCCTCGTCCCGCAGAGCTGTGTACTCCCCGAGTAGCTCCTGGTTGAGGGGAGTGGTCTCTGGGGTGGCCATGTTGGGGTACTCTGGGGGCGGAAGTGGGGGCTTCTCTTCCTGGAGAATCAAGGGCATACTAGAAGAAGGAGGTGGCTTAGAGTCATCCAGTTCATCGGCAAAGATAATCGGCACACCTTTTTTGATGAAGGTGGCCTGGTCCTCAATGGTCAATTTGCCCTTTCGTTTCTTCCTGTAGCAGATCATGGCAATGATGCCAGCAATCAACAAGATTGCTGCCACCACCACAGCAGGGATGACAGTGTGGAGGTAAACGTCATCTGTGCTCTGCCGGCCAGTTCCAAGTGCTGGTGTGACTGCTGGAGGTTCTGGAAAATCGATCTTTTTTGGTGGGATGAAGGAGTATGTTCTGCAGCTCGCCCTTCCCTTGACCATGACGCCCAGCGGTCTAAACTCTGGCTCCATTAAGTTGTTGAAGGACTCTGTGGGCTTTCCCTCAGCATTGGCAAGCTTTGTGCTCATGACTGTGATCTGTTCCTTTGGACACGGGTGCTGTGGGAGGCTGGTGTTGGTCCACTCCACCACAATGGACCCTTTGGTAATGTTTCTCAGGCTCACTGTGCTGCTGTTGCGGTCACCCAGTGCATATGCCAGTTTCTTGACAAGAAGGATCTTCTTGTGGATGTTGTTGGTCACTGAGCGTGGCTCGCCGTCAAACCGGGCTGTGAAGATCACCGGGCTCTTGTCATTTACAGGCCAGCGGCTCACCCGGACCTCAAAAGCATCAATGGTATAGAGGCCACCTTTATCAGTTGCCTGCATGAAGTATTCGTGCTTTCCAATATGTTGGACATCTGGCAGGCCGTAGAGAAGTTGGCTGGTGGTGTTGAACTGAATCCAGGAGTCATCTCCCACCACCTCATTATGGTTCTGTCTCAACGTCAGACGCAGTTTGTCTGTGGTTCCATCCTCTTTATCGAAGAATGTATCGGATGGGATCTTCACCTCGAAATAGGTTCCCATCAGTGCATTGACCTGGTCGATGGGGTTACGCAGAACAGGCTTCTCGTTGTGTGGCTCTGGGATGACACCAGATGAAGGTGTTGTGCGCCTGGGTGGCTTGGCTGTGGTGGTCTTTGCCTCTCTGGGCACTGGTGTGGTTTTGGGCTTCTTGGGTTTCCTGGTGGGTTTTCTGGTAGGTGTGGGTGGAGTGACAGTGGCATCCACATATGTAGGCCTGGTCATGGTTGGCTGGATGGAGATGGTGCTGGTGCTGGTGCTGGTGGTTTCCATCACCCTGGTTGGTTGTTGTGGTCCCAAGGTTGGGGTATGGGCAATAGGGTCACGGACCCTGATTGTGGGCTTGCCTGGCAGGGGCACAGGGCCTCTAACTGGGGGTGCAGAGCTATCTGTTGGTGCGGCGATGGAAGGAGAGGACAGGGTTGGGATAATCCTCACCGGAGGCTCCACAATAGTTGTAGGGGGAAGCACAGTCAGAACAGGTGTTGGGGTGTTGTTCAATGAGCGCCTTACCCGCTTGGGGATGTGGGGTTTCTTGTTGGCGATATGCCAGCCCACCACGGGGTAGCCCAGCTTGGCTGACATAGTGCCTTCCTTAGCGGGAGTCTGGACACTGTTAATGTTTGGGACCGTGCTCTGGTCCAGAGAGCAGCCAAGCTTCCATGATAGCAGCGCTCCATTTTCCACCACCTGGAGAATGAAGAAAATATATAAATATATAAAACAGTAATTTGTTTACTCTATCATCCATCCACTTGTTCATTAAGATATTCATTCATTTATTTACTCATCCATACATAAATTCACTCACAAGGAAACATTAAGTCACCCACCATTGTATATACTCACTCACTCAGTCTCTTACTCACTCACTCACCTTTTTGGCATTCCCCGGCCCAGCCATGAATGCCGACATGTCGAACAGCCTGTTGTTGACCACAGGGAGGATCTTCATGTGCTGGAGCCCCACCCCAGAGAAGCTCCTCATGTTATCCAGCAGCTCGACCCTCTGCTCTGAGCTCATCTTGGTCAAATCGGCATCCAGGATGACTGTCAGCACTGTGACTGGTTCTTCGTTGCCACACATGAACGGCTGGGCATCACCATCATTGAAGGCTTGGTTGAGTGCCAGTTGTGCAGAATCTGCATCCAAGTGATCGTCAGGGTGCACCTCGATGGAAAAGACCTCTGGGGAAGAGAAGGTCTTGGTGTGGTTGGAGATGGAGACGGAGAGGTAATGCACGCCCTTGTCCTCATCCAAAGGAAGACCCTGCAGAATTCTGCTGTCAGCATCCCAGTGCAGCCAGCCAGGGAGGGAATCCTTACTCAGCTCTGTGATCTGAGAGTAGAAAGCAAAAGTGAAAGGGATGACAAAAGAGGTAGATGTGTCAACATTTTTTCTTGAAAATGAGCTATGTGTGAGTTAAAGGTAATCATAAACATTTAAAAGTGGAATATTTAATTTGATTGATTCTGAGATTCATATTTATGATGGATAATAATTAATATTTATCTCAAAACAAATATAAATATCAAACATTACAAAGCATGCATGGCAAAATGATGTTGTTGATCTGAGACAGACCGAAATCAAAAGTATAGACAGTCATTGACAAGATTGAAGAAACAGAATATCTGATAATTGTTAAGACATTTTAAAATGTGATCCATTCCCTAAGTTAGGAGGTAACATTGCTTAGATGTCCTATCACATGATGGTCTATTCAGTAGTTTCCTGTGATTAAAGGAAACTCTTTTAATTCTTAAGGCTAAGTAGAAAGACAAAATATACCTGCATACTCTTTTCTACAACGTTTCAAGCACAAGGTCTTTGTCTGGCAATCGACAATTAAACAAAAGTTTTTAAAAAATAGTTATTTTCTTCGTTTGGGACAGTCGTATGAATAAAGATAATAACTGAACACAATTGAAACAATTTGTCAGGAAATTTAGAGAGCCCTATTGGGGGAAGAAAACACAGCACTATTTTTATTTATTCTATTTTATTTTTCTTCTTACACACACACACGCACACGCACACACACACACACACACACACACACACACACACACACTTTAAAGCACAACTTTAGTTTCAAGCTAAGTAAACGTAGTAAATCAGGGCTAGAGAATGACATACAAACCCTATGTGCCTCAGTCCACTGAGACAGCAGGAACTCTCCCCGTGACTGACTGACTGACTGCACACACACACACACACACACACACACACACACACACACACACACACACACACACACAGCTCTGAATTGTCATTTAAACCCCACTAAAATTAAAATAACTTAGCCAATTATACGGCTGGGGACGCCCCATGGCAGGAGGCTGATGGAGAGAAATGGATCACAGGGGAGTGACAATGCATCCACACACATAAATCCAAAAACAAGAACAAATGCATCCTGCGCTCCCCAGCCCCTACAAGTTAATTCTGCGGCTAATAAATCCTGGTTGATAAATTATGTAGAGGCAATGCTCCCAAGGCACATCATTAATGCTCTAACCAGCACAGAGGCAGTGCCGGGGGAAAACACACACACGTGCACACACACACACACACACACACACACACACACACACACGGACACCCAGATACATACATACACACATGTATATGCATACAGGGTGTATACAGGGATGGACACATACACACTCAAACGCACATGCACACACACAGACACCTTGCCAGCAGCTGGGCTTTCAACAATTATCCCTCCTTGGACTGCAATACCTTTAAAACTCCTCCCTCTTGTCTCATCCCTCCACACCTCCTCAAAGTCCCGAATATTTTTTTCGAGCCCCGAACCATATAACAGAGATCCTTAACGTTTAAGCATCCCCCCCCACCCCTTTTTCCCCAAGTGCCCTGCCACTGCTTTTCCCAGTGCCTACCAGCATAACTGCCGTCGCCCCACCCCCAAATCCAGAGTGAGTGACAGGAGTTTCCGACACATAGTTTAGAGAGACAGGCATGAAGAAAAAATGGATACACACAGGGGTTTTTTTGTAAAAAAACGTCCCTTCCTACCTTCCACTGGAAGATAAAGGGGAGGATTGTACCAAACTACCATACAAAAAATCACTAAGAAGCAGCTTTAGGCAGCAGAAACAGCAAAGGGCAGCTGTGGAAATAAGTTTCTCTTAACACTGTTTTCTCCTTTCGGTTTGCAGATGCATCAGCACATTATTTCATTATTTTGAATGTTTTTTCATTCAAAATCAACCCACGAATGAAAGAATGAATGAATTGGGATGATATAAAGTTTCCCCTGCTGTTTCCATGCCATCATTCTGGGGTGGTGAGGTAGGATCGTGTCTCCTGTTCCTCAGACAATATTATGAAATCCACCCCCACTGATAACTACAGATTTCAGGAAACACAGAAATGTACCTACACTCCCCTCCACCTTGATAACCTTGAGAAAATATGCAGGATTTTAACAACTTACTTCCACCAACATCATCCCTTATTCATAACAACTCTTCACAACCGTACACAACAAATTTGTCCACTGATGTTAGGCAACAAAAATAGCCGAAATACACTCAAAAACATATTTTGACCTAAATATTTTTCCATTTAGAGCTGTATTATGTTTCATTAGCTTACACTATTTCGGGGTGTATTTGCCTATACAAAAAAAACAAAAAAACAAAATGCTTTCAAATGTAGAGACCTCGAGCAATGTTTGATTTAATTTGTCAGGAGTTTGCCACAGTCTTAAAACTTCAAACTGAGTGCCTCGCGACATGGCACAGCAAATTAAATCACAAAAATACCGCAAAGGCCAAGTGAGTTGCCAGGCAGTAATCTCATCATAACTGTCATAATTGCTCTGTAGATTGCTAAATTGCTTCCTGAGAGCATGAGGATGATTCCTTGTTTACCTGCTGCCAACTAAATATAAGTAAGAGATAAAGGTGAGACTTCATTTGATTTGTCAGGTACGTGAACGGCCAGAGGAGGTGAAAACACAGCAGGGTAACAACTAAGAAAATCATTTGGCTCCAGTGGGCAACATTGGCTAGCGTGGGATAGACTAAGAAGACTAGAAGGTGGTAGGTTTGAATCCCACTTGGGAAAATGCATGAGGTGAAAAAGGAAACACTCTTCCATCAACAACCGCTCCAGTGGTGCTCTTCAGAGGCCGACAGTAGAAAACCGTGGTTGTACCAGGTGTGACGAGTGTACATGAGTATCCCTCCCGCTGCAACTCCCCCAGGCCATCGTTGTAAAAAGAAAGGTTAAAATAAGAAACAATGCTGCCTTTTCAGGGTTTCCTACCTTATTAAACTCTTATATGGCTCAGAAGGGAGTTTCTAGTTTTTTGACTGGCTAAAAGAACATGAGAGATATACCAAATCCCCCAAAATGTCAAGAAAAATATTTTGTATCTTTCCCTGGCACAAGGCTTCAGAGTAAGAGAGCTTGATGTTTGGCCCTAAAGGTTATCATGTGCTTTCACAGATTCCTCTAGCCTCCCTATCCCTCCACACAACCCGCACCATTGGCAAGGTTACTGCCTAAGCCTTTCTAAAACAGCCAGGGAAGATTTGGGAAGATTTATTTGGGGAAGCAGAAAAGGGCTACACAGCAAGTAAGAAAGAGACAAGACTACTTTCCTCGGAAGCTTTTAAAGGTAGTGGCAAGGGCAACTCGGGGCAAAGACAGAAGCAGCTGTCATGAAGTAAATTGACTCGGGGTGGATTTTCTGAGCAGTCTCCCACTGACCACCGAGCAGCTCTTATGGAGTGCTCCTTTCACATGCATGCATTACTGCTGCACTGCTGGGAAAAAAATGAAACCATGTTCTCATTTCTGCAGCCGGAAGATACATTTATTTTTATAACAACCAGTTGCTTGAGACACATGTTGTTCTGTGTGATACGTCTTTTCAGTTCTACTTTTTTTCCCCCTTACATTTCATTTACAAGTACAATAAATGTTGAGGAATTTCTCGGTGACAATGGTGCGGGAGCATAATGACAACTTACAAGAGTTTCACTGAAATGTGAGTAGATTCATGGCCTTCCATTGTATGTGTTAATGCTCTAGCGGTTGGTAAGTAGTGCACGGGTCAGACATAAGATGGCTTTTTGGGAAGCGCTTAGGAAATACCAATATGGTTACCAGGCGTAAAGAAAACCAGTGTCTTTGACGACATTAAAAGACTCAAGCAACTAGGAGAGTACTTCTGGTGAAGCAGCAAGGGGTGATCTGGGGAATGAATCGTTGACATCTGCGGCGAAGTCTAAGCATAGCTGTCACCCCCAGTGCGAACGCAGCAGCATGCCACATCTGTTGTGCCCCTTCACCCCTCAGTTAAAAGACTGTTAATTAAAATGAGAGGGATGATAATCTCATCAAAGATGGGGCCTGTTTGATCATCTCTTTCTCACGGACACTCGCACGCCAGCCAGAAAGCGACCGTGACTATCAGTAGTATAAGCCAGCGCGACGGAAACAACCAGGGTGAAAACATATTTGAAGTCTATATGATCGACAGGCATGAAACATTGCAGGACATTATCACATTGCCATCATCCTCATTTTACTTTGCTTCACTGGTCTCGCTGCATCGGCCTTCTCAGCTTCTGTGTTTAGAGTTGCAATCCTTGATCGCTGAGAGTAACCGCTGTTGTAGGTGTGATAGTATTACGGCTTGGTCAAAAAGTAAAAGAAATTGATCTAAATTGATCTCTAACGCTGTGGTTGAGGTGCATCACGTTGTGTTCTCTGTCGGCGTTCACTCAGCTGTTGCTTGTAGAGCAGCAGCACATGAAGAGACAGACCAGTAGACCAGTAGCATTACCCCCCACATGGATGTTATTGATTGTGAGACCAATATCAATGCAATATCTCTGTGCTTGGTGATCACAGTCACTTTCTCACTGATTCCCTTCAGGTGGAGAAATAGCTTTGCAGTCGTCACCTCGCTCAACCTCTCCTGTTTGTGCTGTCTTTCTCCCTCCCTCTATCCACCTCTCCTCTCGCTCTCACTTGCTACCTGGTCGTACGGCATCTATCTATATTGTTGCAAAAGAACACTCCCCCACCACCACCTTTATTTTCTCCTGAGAGACAAGCAATTTCATCACAGACCTCTTCTGAGGACAGACGAAGGCAGGGGGGGAGAGAGAGAGAGAGAGTGAGAGACAGAGAGAAATAGACTGCGGCTGGGATATCGAGAGAGACAGAAAGGCAGAGGTAGAGGTGGAGAGAGACTGAGAAAGAGATAGATCCAGCAAGCAAGGGATACAGACACAGAGAGAGAAAGAGACTGTGATCCCCTAAACATAAAGATATTACGACGAGGCGTCGAGTCCCTTGGCGTTCGGGGGAAAAAAGCAGCTCATTGTTGCGGAGAGAGGAGAACATGAAGAAAGGAGGCCATTGTTACTGGGGACCCGGGTGACAGCTCGACAGATAAGCCTCATATTTTGGAGGACGCGAGGGAGGGGGAGAAAGAGGAGGTGCAGCCTTTGTGATATGATGATTCGGGGTGAAATGAAGCTTGGGGGGGAAATGGGTGGGAAAGGTGGGAGGAGGGGATGTTGAGAGAAGGTGGGAGGGAAGACAAAGAGCTAGGGAGGGAGAGAGAAATAAAATGGGAGGAGGAGAAAGGATGAGAGTTAATGGGAAAAAGAAGAGGTGAGAAGTGGAGAGGGACTGAGAGAAAACCAGTGCAGGTTGCGCGAGAGAGGGAGATAGTGTAAAGAGAGAGAGAGGAAGAGAGAAAGTCAAATCTACAGAGAGAGAAAGAGAGAGAGGGCGTATCGGGAATTGCTGGCGCAGTCAAGTGTTTCCAGTGGAAAATGTGAGGCGAAGCGGAGGGATGGATGAATGGAGGGAGGGATGGAGTGAAGTAAAGAGCTATAGAAGGGTGGGGTTAGGGGGGGTCCTTTGGGTGGCCAACAGGCAGGCGGATGTTTACGAGGGGAAATCCGTCTTACAGCCCATTTTCTACCGTTAAAAATTCATTTGTGGCCCGGGTCCACAGCAGGCACATTCACACACTTCACCAGTGCAATCTAGGAATGGGAGATGTCTGGCTGGTGATGGACGAAACCCTGCAACTCCAAAACTTTCTAACATTTTTAGATTGACAACGATGTGTTCTTGAGATCCAAAATGGGTTTTGGGTGGGATTAAAAAAAACCTACTGGACACAAGATGTCCATTTGATAACAGTGATATGGAATGGGACTGAATATTCCCATTCCTGAAGGAGGTTCCAGGAAAAATATTACCGCTTCTATTAATAGGCTCCATTGTAGGACGGTGCGATCCACAAGCTTCGGTAGCATAAGGAAGACATTATGGGCTGCGGGACTTGAAAAAAATGTCATTAAAATGTTTGCGACTGCAGTACGAGAGAGAGGTTTGCGTGCAACTGCAGATGTACACATGACAAATCGACTCCAGCAACACTCCATGCTCTCTCTGATACACTCATATGAGAGTGCACGTGCACACATACACTCATAACCGCAAATATACCCCTATTATATAGTCGTTAAAGTATAATGATTGAGAGGGCTCTTAGCAAAGAAGCCTGCACTGAAGAACGTGCTCTCTCGCTCTCTCTCGCTAACACACACAAACACACAACCTGAGTTGAACCTGGTTGCCAAGGCCTGCAGTGAAACTCATAAAGCTCTCGCTCTCTTTCCCCCTATGTCTTTTTCTACCTCTCTCTACCTCTTTCTTTTTCTGTGCAGAGAAACACCATTTTCTTGCAGTTTACAGCAATGAATGGCTACACAAACGCCAACAGAAGCTGGCCATTGTTTGCTTCTATGTGGATGAGAGGTAGAGAGAGGTACAATGTCTGTGTGTGAATGTGTGAGGGCAAGAGAGACATGTGTATGTCTCTCTCTCTTCAATGTGTGGACAAGAGAGAGGGAGACTGTGGACATGTGCGAGAGAAAGAAAGACACTGAATGAATGTACGTAAGTGAAGACGAGAGAGAGAACGAAAGAAAGAAAGAAAGAAAGAAAGAAAGAAAGAAAGAGAGTAATTGTGTGTGTGTGTGTTTTGCTATGGCAAAGACTATTGGTAGGCAGGAGGGAGATGAGGACACAGCAGCTAACCTCTCCACTAGCTACTTATGCAGTAGTCATCCAAAGAGCAGTCTTGGTTTAGCAAACACTTGCTCACTACCTGCTGTGCTAGACTGGACAACGGGAGTAGGAAAAATGTGTGGATGGATATATATATATATATATATGCAAGTATATATATATACGTGCATGCATGTGTATGTTTGTGTGACCTCTGCAGCTTGGATTAATAACGGTGTGTTTGTGTTTGTGTGTTATCTCTGTCTCAGCGTGCGGCTCATTTTCTGCAGACTCTCAGCTCATGCTCTGACTAATGCTGAGCCTCACCAGCATTACTCACTACCATCAACACACACACACACACACACACACACCCCAAGTACCCAAGTAACCAAGTATCCTCACGAGGTAGAAATTTTCTAGTATATTTTTTATTCGTGATGGGAATTTATGTCCTTACTGGGATAGAACAGCATGTTCAGACACACACACACACACACACACACACACACACACACACACACACAGCAATGGTATGCTCACACAATGATTCTTTTTCCCAGAGTAATAAAGACTAGTGAAAATTTCTGAGCTAGGCATCTATTATAAAGAGGACAAACAACCCTGATTGTCCTTTTAACATTTCCCTGCAAATCCCCTCGGTTCTGTCTGAAAACTAAAATACTGACAGAGGCTGGGCATCCCGCTCTCCTTGGCAAGCAAACAAACCAACATTTCAAACAAACAAAAAGATGTAATAGTTCTGGTCTGGTCTGTTCTCCTCCTTTAATCTGCTTTTGCCAAATGGTCCTGGTTTTGTAGTGGAAGTGATAGCTGACAGTCCTCTATGTGATGAAAACATTTCAACAGATTCGGAATGACTTTAATTGCTAAGAAGAGTAAATGAATAGGAGTTGTCTTGGTGCCGAGACATATCAATAACTTACAGTATGACACACATGGCCCATAGACAACAGGACCTCATGTATGGGGCAAAGGGACAGTCAACACTCATCATTCAATATAGTATAGCTATGTGCGTTGGACCAGCGTAGCATACAGAAGAGTTCAGCTGTACAGAGTGTTGTGAGTGACTAATAGTATATTGGCCCAGTGTACAATGAAGGAGGACCGAGCCAAACCACTGTAAAAAGCATTGTAAAGTAACAAAGCTGTGGGAATCGGTGGGAAAACAACACAATCAATGACATTTTATCCTAAGTTCCTCTATTGTTAGAGTATACGAGGATACAAGGTTTCTCCACGATGCTGGAGAAATAGAAAAAAGAACTCAGCTCCAAGTCGATTTACTCCTGCTACTATGAGACGTTTGATGAACATACCTTCCCTTTCCCTCCAGCCATCTCCATCACTGTAACATGACAGGCCAAGCGCATCCTTTAAGAATCATTTCTCCTCCGAGATGCCTGACGAACAACCCGGCCAAGCCCCCGCTTGTCCCTAGGTCAGCAATTATCCCTTTTTCTTTGATGCAGTGTGAATAAAACATTAGCTATCTTTTTCCGGCTAACGAGCTGTAGTGGAGACACAAGTCATTAAATCTTAAACACATAGCTCAGGGATAATGAGGGACATGATACGAAGCAGCCTTTTCTTTTGAAGCGGCAGAGATGCAGGGCATTAAGAGATGGAGGCTGGCCACTCAAGACAAAATCAACGTGGTCAAACACAGTGGGTTCAAGATGAGAGGGACGACATGTGAAGACTTTCATTCCAAAATGAGTTATTAAATGTTTGAAAAACATGACATCTACTCTTACGAGAGGATTGGTAGCAGAAAACTAAAACTGATTAGGACTCTTTTTTTTAAGGGATAGTAATTTAAGCCCTTAATTGGTAAAATTATGTTCCTCATCATTTTGAGGAGCCTCTATATTTAAAGCTCTTGTTTATTTGCTTCACTTATTTGGTTTGAGGTAGAGATTGGAAAAGATATTCTGATGTTTCATGGTTAACTGTCAGAGCTTTATACCTCTGTCCTGACAAACAGGAGTTACGCATAGAATGTAGTGTAGTGGGCTCCATATAGCTGAAGGAATATAATCTGGTATCAGTGAATCTTATAATCCTCTATTATTACAAAACAGTAAATGTTTTATGAAACATTCAATGTAAATTATTATATAGTGATATCAGAAACAACAACATAATTTAAAGTCAAATTACATCAAAATATTAATCTTTAGGCAATCATGGAATCAATGAAAACAAATAAACATTTTTGAAGATAAAGCAGACAATAGTTGCCCCCAACTCAATGTGATTTTGGGATGATTAAAATTAAAATACAACAGCCAAATATAAGATTAAATCATATAATAATCAACCAACCAGGAAAGGTGGAATCAATAATCAATAGGAAACTCTCTCCCGAGTCAGATAAGCCATCACTCATGTCAATGTGAGCAGACAGACAGACAGACAGACAGACAGATAGATAGATAGATAGATAGACAGATAGATAGATAGATAGATAGATAGATGAAAACCAAAATAAAATGCTGGTTGCAGCAAAAAACTTATTTCAATGTTTCTGGGCAACAGGATGTTCCAGTACCACTGCTCAGATAACCCTTTGGGCACATTGTCAGAGTTGCTCAAAAAATTGCTTCGTGTCGAACTGCCTTAACAGGTCAGTCTGTAATCACAGCATCCAGTATCTAAATATAATCTGCTACTGTTACAGTCAGACGCCAAATATGGCTTGGCTCACTCAGTCCGCCTGGAAAACCAATGAAAGCAGCACCTCTCGCTGCAACCCAACTTCCCCCCCCTGGTGACAACCAATCCTCCAGCAGGCTTGGTTGGTTGGTCCAAGACTCTTGGTTGCTAGGCTACAAAGGGACACACATAACAACAGCAGGAGAGGCTCTATGCAATGGCGGACAGGCAAAGAAATATCTCTCTTTGGAAAGTTTTAAACCATGTCTTTTTCTCAAAAGTGTTGCTTTTTCTTTCCTTTTTTTGTTTTGGAGGTTAAGGAATCAAACTGTGGCTGTTTTGGCAGTAATTATTTGGGCTAAAGGTCAAATGGAAATATTACTCTGGGATACTACTCTGGATAGAAGAGAAGGGAATGATATCCAGTAGAAGTATGTCAAATACACAACCCTCAGCTAAAACTAAGACACACTGAATTATGAATGAATTTGCGGGAGTATATAATTTGGAACATATGAAGCAGACTGCCTACCGTATGTTTAGCTACATAGCAACATGGCCACCACTATTCTGGTGCCAGTAAACCAGTTTGCGGCGTGCTAGCTAACAGCTAGGATGACTCATATGTTCTGGTGTGTGTGTGTTTTTATCTTTGGGTTGCCTCCTCCCTCTCTCTAATACCAGTTTTCCACTGCCATCCTGCCAGCTACAACTATAGAACTACTGAGGCTTATGGGGTGAGTCTCTCTGTGAAAATAAAAAAAAGGAGGGATTGGGCTGTTGGAAAGAGAGAAAGGAGTGAGAGACAGATGACAAAGATTGATAGCAATAGTTCAAATGTAAGAGGGCTCTGAGAATCAGAAATAAAAGATAAATAAAGGAGACAGAAAGAGCAGGGCAGGAGGAGGAGGGCATTCTGGTTTTGCAAGCTAGAGAGCAGAATGATAGCCATAGTTTTGAAGTTCAAAAAAAGAGAAAAGAAAGAAAGAAAGTGAGAGAGAAGTATACAGAAGAGGAAGAGACAGGGTGTTGCCAGCTAGTCTGCAGAAAGAGGTGGAGAGAGAGAGGCAGAAAGCTATGGAAGAGAAGAAGGGAAGACAGAGGAGGGAGTGACAGTGATAAAAAGACAGGGGGGAGTGATTCCTTCCATCATAAGCGGAGAGCAGGGGAAGAACAGCGACATTTAACAAGATGCCAGAAAGAGAGAGAGAGAGAGAGAGAGAGAGAGAGAGAGAGAGAGAGAGAGAGAGAGAGAGAGAGAGAGAGAGGGGATGAAGAATGAAATGAAAGAAAAGAAATGAAGTGGCGGGGAGGAGAGGAGAAAGTCGGTTTTCCCACCAAAACGCCCCCAGGGGGAATGGCCCTTTACAACAGCAAGCTACTGTCTCCATTCATCAAGAGAGGAGAGATCCAAACAGCTAGTCAATGTGTTGTGACAACCACACACACACACACACACACAGTAGTTCTCTATCACAAACACATAGCGACTCTCTCGTTCTTTCTCTTGATATCACACACACACACACACACACACACACACACACTCTGCATCTCCTCTCTGTGTGATCTCAGACTGTGTAAGGAGCAGAGCAGAGGGAGGCCAGTGTTTTACCAAATAAACTGTTTGTTATCCTGGGTTTCGCTTTGGGGCGATTTTACACAGAGAGAGAGAGAGAGAGAGAGAGAGAGAGAGAGAGAGAGAGAGAGGTTTAGGGTGGCGACTTCAAACCACCTGACTGTTAGTATTACTCTGCCTACTGATGCAAACACACACATCCAAATATGTGCACAGGAATACACAATCAAATTTAAAACATGCTTGCGGGTGCACACACACACACACACACACACACACACACACTCAGGCATATACCCACGCCCAATTGTTTCACTCACAAACACACATGCACCCATGAACCATCCACACAGAAGTACACACACACACACACACTATACAAACACCATCCCCACACCACTGGACAACTCAGACTTCACTTATTCCCAGAACTATACAGTACAAAGTAATTTTCAGCCAGCATCAGTTATTTTCTGGAACGAAAGAAAGACAGAAAGAAAGAGGAGAAGGGGGGCAGCGAGCCCGCCTGCCAGCCAGCCCGTCAGCCAATCAGCTAATTATGCTGGTAATTGTGGTAATGAGGCAATGGAGAGTACTCATCTGTTGGCCAGAAACCCCATTCTGGCGGCCACTTTCATTAATAACACCAGACAATATACCCACCGGTGGGTATTTTAATCCCTGCAGCACCTGCATACAGATGCTGCAGTCGCAGAGGTCCCGCCTTTTATCTGCGGATACAGTGAATTATCGCTGTGCTGTTGTTGTTCAGAACAATCCAAAATGGTGGCCTTTCCAGCCGCATGCTCGGACACTGTGTATTTGGAGCATATTGGTCAGTCTCACTTATTTCTATGCCAAAAACATTAGAAGTTGCACTTTAAATAATCCTTAGGTGAGATTACCTGGTTACAAATGTTGTCAGATGGCGGTCCCAGGAGTAATGTACATCTATATGGGAATCCTAAGAGACCCTGTGAATTTGAACTGTTCACACTTTTAGAGCCAGACTCTATGCAATGGTTGTTATTCTCCATTATCAGCCCTTTGTCACTTGACTTATTATTGGAGAAAACCAAGAAACAGCTCAAATTTATAATATAAACAGGAAAAATGTAGCGCTTGTCACACACATTATTAGCGTGTAAATATATGATGTGTTTCTCACGTTGTATTTCATTTTCAGATGTGTTGAATCACCTTCAGCCTCATATTGCTACCTACTGGGTGGAGGGCCAGACCACCACTGGGCAGCCCTGCAGCCCTTAGCAGTGTGAATGGTCAAACAGCATTGTATTCATCGCCGGGCTCAGGCTGCTCAAGCAAAAGGTGAATGGGCAGGCTGTCACGGAGCGACCTCTCAAACTCTGGCAGATTTTCATATGAAAAGGCCATTAGTATGAGTGCAACGCCAAGCACAAAAATTGATTTGGCCTTTCGCTCCACAACCTTGAGCACCGACCTTCCCAATACCTGAGGGGGGCTCACTTCTAAAGAGAGGGGGGGAAGGAAGGTGGAGGGAGCGGGTGGTGTTGAAATTTGTAATGGAGGGTAAAAGCTTTCTAGAGAGAGGGAGTGAAGGGGAGATGGAAGGTAAGGTGGTGTTGAAATTAGAAATGGAGGAAAGAAAACAAACTCTCACAAAGTTGTAGGCATTTGGCTGACACTCTCATCCTGAGTGAGCAGGCAGGAGATCAGAGGGCACGTTGTCTGTTGCATCAAACCTTTCGGTTGTGGGCACCTGGATTCAATTCCCGACTCATGCAGATACGTTTTCTGCAGCAGGTTAAGTTTTTATTTTCAGAAAAAATGTTTCTCTTATTTAACCATGCCTTAACCCGAGCCCAACCGGAGCAGTTTGATCTGATTTGGTCAGAGGTGCAGCGATCAGTCATGTGGCTGCCGGCTTGTGAAAACACGTTACGGGATAGCACCTCCACCCACAAACCCACCCTGCTGCCTATTAGTCCCGCCATCGCTCCTTCCCCCTACCTCCCTCTCCACCCCTTTCTCTTCTTCTCTCCCCCTTTATGCAGGCTCCCTCCCTACCTCTTCCCTGTTCTCTCCATCTTTTCTGGTTTCTGCGCTGAGCCTGTCAGCTCCTATTGGCTCTACTAGGGGCCCGCAGCTTACAGTGTGACAGATATAATCAGGTTTCTGGAGGGGGGGCATTTGGGAAGAGCAGCCTTAGCCCAGAGGAGAAATCGAGAAGGGGAGGACAAGGAGAACGAGGGGGAAGGAAAGAGGTAGAGGAGAGGGTGGACAGCGTGAGAGGACGATGAGGAGGAGCGAGGGAAAGGTGAAGGGCAGCAGAGACTGAGATGGTGAGGAAAAGGAGGAGGAGAACGAGCAGGAGAAGCAGGTGAAGGAGCAAGAGGACAGATTGAGAGGGAGAGAGAAAAGGCACATTAAAGACAGAGGAGGAGAAATGGGAGAAGAAACAGAGGGAGAGAGGAGGGGATGAAAGTTGGATAGTAAAGTTGCCATGTAGGAGAGGAGGAAGAGGACGAGAGATGAAAAGAAAGAGGAGAGAGGACAGGAGGTGCTACCATTCCTCTCATGCAGCCGTCTGTGGAGGGAGGTTTCCCACTATTCTGAGTGGTAGTGGGGGGGTGTCATTGACTGACAGGGCAGAGATGATGCTGTGAATGTCAGATTACATGCTGTGTGTGTGTGTGTGTGTGTGTGTGTGTGTGTGTGTGTGTGTATAAGAGGCCCTAAGGGCTGGGCAGAAACTGCTTGGTTGAGCACTGGACTTGTGAATTTCAAACAGTTGGCATGTTTCACACACACCCGAGGAGAGGAGAGGAGAGGAGAGGAGAGGAGAGAGCAGGAGGGGAGGAGAAGAGAGGAAAGGGGAGGACAGAAGAAGAAAAAAGGAGAGAGGAGCGAGAAAAAAAGTAGCCAAGAGTAGCAAAAATAGCAAAAGGAAATGAGTAGCAAACGAGAAGACAACCAAAGACAGGAGGACAGAGTCGCTGAATAATGGCTACATTATCCAACCTCACCTCCACAACCCCACTTCATTTAAACAGCCCTGAGCTGAGACCAACCCAGCCACTGACCCAATGAGTTTTTGTATCAACCGTCACATGAAATGTACATCCCCGTTGAACACACACGGCGCCTGCTGCGTGCCAACGAGGCGCATCCAGTCGGCCTCAATCTGCTAAATACGCTCCTGCAACTAGGCTTGCTCAGTCATCTGTGAACTGCATACAAAACATCAACATTAAAGAAAAAACAATAAGAGCTTCCTTCTTACCGAAATGAGATTTAAAAATATAGAAAATTGTTGCTGCCGCGAGAGAAAATGCCACTATTGGATAATACTGTATTTAACTGTCTTTACACGGCTGCTTAAAACAGTAGCAGCATTCATCTTGTCCTTGTACCACTTCTGAATTCACAGAACATAATTATCTCTGACATTTTGAGCTATTACTGTTACATTTTTATTTCCTTTTTTTGGAAAGTGGATACAGTGTATTTGAATGAAAGCGCTCTGATCCGCCTGGTGCGCGTGAAGAAAGTCTTTTTCTGTATAGTGTGATTGTGTGTAAATGGGTTGGATTTTATTAGGACACTTAACGTATAAACACATTTTCATGCTGCTCACTAGGGAACTTGATTGATATGATGCGATATGATCTGAGAGGGGTAGAAGAAGGGAGGGAGAGAGGGAGGTTGGGAAGGAGGGGTGGGGATGAGACTTAACAGGAATGAAGGGATGGAGGCAAGGGACGAGAGAATGAACGAGGAGAGGGAATAAGGGATACCAAATGAAAGGCTGGATTGGAGGGGAGGGGAAGAAGAAAAGCAGGAGGAGGAGACGATGGTGAGGGATGAGATTTTAAAAGCGAACACGGTCGAGGAGGAGCTGGCCAGGGTGGGAGGGGAGCAAAGGATGGGAGGGGAGTGAGGAGAGAGAGAGGATTGGATAGAGGGATGGAGAGGGAGATGAGGGAGAGAGAGGGAGCATATGATATGACGGGCTGAGGCAGGAGGAGTTGAACTGTAAGAGGGATCGGGAAAGAAGAGAGGGGGAGGCATGGAGGGAGAGGGAGGCGGGGAGGGATGGGAAGAAGAAAGAGAGGAAGGATGACAGGGAGATTGAACTTGATGAATGAAGTGCTTGTGATTGTGATTTTAGGATGCATAATAGTTGATATGTTTTGAAATATTGTGCAATTAACATTAGGTAACACTTTTTTTGCCCTTTGCAAAATGGATATTTTTGAGGGGGACGGAGGGAGGGAGAAGGAGAACACAGGGAGTGTGGAGAATGATCTGAAAAGCTTAGCTGGGAGGAATGGGACAAATGTAAAAGTGTATATATACAGCGAGAGAGAGGGGGATAGGGAGAGACAGGGGAACATGGGAAAGGACTTTAAAAGGCCGGGTCATGAGGGATGAGGGAGAGGAAGGAGGGAGATGAGGGGGTTAGAGTTAGATTGGAGGAAGGAGAGAGGCAGGGGGGAGACCGAAAGACAGCGAGCGTGTGATCTGAAAAGATGAGCTGGGAGGAACGAGGCAAGTTTAAAGGTATAAACAGCTGCGAGAGAGGGAGAAGAGGTGGAAGAGAGGCAACGAGGGAGATGATATCGAATGTCCAAATCATTAGGGAGGAATAGAAAGAAGGAGAGGGAGAGGGATGTGATTTAAATGTCTTCGCTGGAAGGAAAGTGTGAAAATATATAAGGGGGAGGAGGGGGGAGAGAGGGTAGAGGAGAGGAGGAAGGGAGAGGGAGGAGAGGGGAAGAATGATGGATGATGAAGAGAAAGGAGGGTGCATGAGAGAGAGAGAGAGAGAGACAGAGAGAGAGAGAGAGAGAGAGAGAGAGAGAGAGAGAGAGAGAGAGAGAGAGAGAGAGAGAGAGAGAGAGAGCAGACAATGGCACTAAAGCTTCCAATTCTGATATGAGGACACATATATTATAGAAAATTGCCCATCGTGGAAGATGCAGTGCAATTAAAAAGGACATATTGCTCTGAATTGCTTCAAATAGGTGTTGCCTCAGGACAGGTTGTGAGCAGTAGCGCACTTACAGCACACATATTCTCAGTGACATATTGTTTAGGAAAAGGGCTGGTTTCTGATTGGTCCTTTGAGTTAATTTGGAGTCAGCCCACTCGTTTGGGCCGGAGCAGTTCTGCCCCGACCCCGAGCCCAGCCCCCATATTCTTTTATCTCTTTTTAACGGCTCCTTTATGACGCCTGTGACTGCGCCGAGATGTTTCTAAGTTAGTGTGCGACTGTTAGGCCGTAGTCATTACTGGCAAGACAAATGTGCACAGTCAACTTATCAAATAAAGGGAAGGAAGGAAGGAAGGACAGAAAGATGTAAGAAAGTGTTTAGTCTGTGACTCACCTTGACGACATCACCTAGGTAACCGTCCTCCATCTTGTTTGGCACCTTCATCTGGAAGATCCGGCCCACCACTGCCGAGGAGTCTGGGAAGGCAGCGGTCGCAGCCGCGTTCTGCTGAGTCGCCACCGCTGCCGCCCCTCCGGTCGCTATGGCAACGGCCCCCCTCCATCGCCCTGATACCTGCCGTCACCTCCTGGAAGTCACGGAAGAGCGAGGAGTGCATGGAGGCCTCCAGCTCTCTTCCTCCTCCTCCTCCTCCTCCTCTCTCACGTTCTCCACCTGCCTCCATCATCTCCATCTCACCCAGCACTTCGATCTCCATCTCGGCGCAGACCGGCGGAGGGAGCCGGGCCGCCACAGCTAGAAGCAAGCCCAGAACCAAGGCTCTAGTCCTGGGTAGTCTCAAATCAAGCCCCCGGCTCGCCCCGAGGCTTCCGGAGCTCAGTTTATTGCGCATTCTTTGCCTTTTGTCGGGCTGTCACTCACGCGGGAAAAAAAGAGGATGTCCAAGTGGGAGGGGGGTTTGAGGGGGCAGCATGCACCCCCGACGGATAGAGCAAATCCCTCCTTTCAAATCTCCCTCCCTCCCTCTCCTTCGCCGGCCCTCTCTTCTGCCTTTCGTTCCGTCAAAAAAAGCTCTCCTGCTCAGCCGGCACCCTTGCAAGAACCTCCCCTCCTCCTTCTCTGCCTCCTCCTCCTCTTTTGTCCTCTTTTCTTCGCTTCTTTTCCTTTTTCCCCCCCCACCTCTGCTTGATTCTTCCTCTTCTCCTTGGTCTTTTGTGCTCGCTCTTCAGAGGTTTAGGAGTCCCATTATGCCAAGCTCCTTTGAGATCTGCGAGGAGAGAGTGAGGGAGACGGAGGGAGAGAAAGACAGAAGGCATGGTTAGGGAGTTCGTACGGGCAGAGGGAAAGCTGCAGCCTCTAACCACTCGATATTGAGTCTCGTCAAAACCCGAACACCTCAACTTAAACCCCTTCGCACTGAATCAAAAGTCAATCCCCTTGATAAGTTCAGCCCCTTAAACTGATTTGCGCCATGCAAATCTCATTGCCGATGGAAATCCATCACGGGGGGTGGGTGGGAGTGGGGGGGGGCAATGTTATCAATGCTGTGGAGTAATCTGATTAGTTCTCACACATTACTGACTCTCTTTCTCTCACACTCACTTTCACTCTGTCTCTGTTTCTCTCTCACACACACACACACACACTTTTTCCCCCTTCTTGATTGCCCTGGTGGGTTATTCATTGACTTCAGAGCAGAGACAGAGGGAGACAGAGAAGGACAGAGGGAAAGAGGGAGAGAGACAGATTGAAAGAGAGTCGTTGAAAGAGACAGACAAACTGAAGGAGACAGAGTGAGTGCGAGAGAGGAAGATGGATAGACGGAGAGAGAGAGAGAGAGAGTGAAGGTGATATACGGTGGGACCCTGGATTAGCCAACAATGCCAAACCGGTCAAAGCGCTCTTGGAACCGTTAATGAATGCATGCCTCCTCTATTGTGAGAGGGGTCAAACTGAGTGTGTGTGTGTAGGTGTGTGTGTGTGTGTGTGTGAGGGTGGGAGGGAGAAGAGGGAGAGAGAGTGTGTGTTAGGTGTGTGTTTGTGTGTGTTTTCATGCATGTGTATGTGTGTGTGTCCATTGTCAGGGTAGGAAGCTGAACTCGGGGGTTGCTATTCATACATCTCTTTCATGGAAGAGAGGATCCCCCCTGAGCAAGTGTGTGTGTGTGTGTGTGTGTGTGTGTGTGTGTGTGTGTGTGAGACACAACACAAATGATTTCCCCCCCGGGCTAAGCTTTAGTTAGAGAGGAAGAGATAGAGAGAAAACAAGACAGAAAGACAGCGAGAGAGAGAGAGAGAGAGAGAGAGAGAGAGAGAGAGAGAGAGAGAGAGAGAGAGAGAGAGAGACCCCCACCATTTGCTCCAGTTTGCCCCACAGCAGATGCCCATTGGAGAAAGTGAGTGAAATCACCGCATGAACTCCCTGGCAACAACAACAGATAGCTTTTGACGGACTAAAAAGAGCCTCTGTTGTTGCTACTTTGCCCTTGCCGTGGTCACCTTTGGACAAACCACTGTTTTTAATCACTGTCACAAATGATTCATGTCCCTGCTGTCAAATGACAACCTCTTTTTATCCAAAAGTCAACTTCGGGAAGCGCGAAAAAGCTGCTTTATTTGAAGGTTGACTCGGATTATTATAGGCTTTGTTCCTTCAACAGGTTCGCGGTGTTTTTAGTTTCCTTGCTGCGTTGCTTTTCTGTGTACTACCTTACTGAAAGTCAAGGTTTCACCTGAACTTCTGGAATTATTTTTCCTTCACACCGCCTTGAAATTATTTTCTCACGCCATTCGGAGTGGTAGACAAAGTTTTAACCAAGCCCTCTGCAAACTAGACCAAGATGGCTCCCAGGGATAAACTCCACTCCTTTCATGTAGGCTACCTTCAACAGAATTGCCGGGGGCGACATTCCTCCCATCGCCCCTTTCCCTTTATTCCTTTTTTACTGTTGTTCAGTCTGTCATCCTCTCTCTCTCTCTCTTTTCCTAATGCTCTCCCTCTATCACTGCCTTTCTGGGTCTCAGCATATTTCTTTCTGTCTGTTTCTTCTTCTTTTTTTTTGTTCCTTCCCTCCCTCATGAGGCTTAAGGTATGCCACACCTTCCCTCCAATCTCCAAAACCTCCAAGGCCACCTCCCTCCCTCCCACCGCCCCCACCCACCCTCGCTCGCCTATCAAAAACACAGCCGGTCTATTCAGCGTGTGACAATAGGCCTGACGATAGCGGGGGAGTGTCGCTATGAAAGGGCCTGCTGAGCTGTCTACGGTGCTAGATAAAGAAGCGCTGTCAACGCAAAGAATGAGACACACACAGAGAGGAAGAGAGAGAGAGAGCGAGAGGAAGAGAGGAGGAATCTTCTGAACAGGACAGAAAGCTGTCATTACCTCGATGACATGACCACCAACAACAACACCTCCCCCAAACACACTGCACCCACCTCCCCGCCTTGATCAAGCTGACACACGAGGAGAAGATTGTCAAAAAGAAAGAATAGGAGGAGGACGTTTGGAGTATGTGGAGGTGGAGGAGAGAGGGAGGGAGAGAGAGAGAGAGAGAGAGAGAGAGAAAAGACCTCTGCCCTCCAGCCAGACAAACACAACCTGAGGCTCCACTTGTCCCACAATGTTCCTGCTGATAGGTCGAAAATATCAAAGAACTACCAATCAGAGATGCCGGTGCAGATGCTCAACACAGCTTAGGAACCTCTAGAAGCCCTCGAGAAGGGCTTTGTGTGTGTGTGTGTGTGTGTGTGTGTGTGTGTGTGTGTGTGTGTGTGTGAGGGGCCAAGTCCGACGCAGTCCACTACATTGCCCAGGGCTAAGAGATTACCATTTAGCCCGAGGAAGCTGGGGCCAATTGAGGGGTCTTTGTTTTTTGTGTGTGTGTGTGTGTGTGTGTGTGTGTGTGTGTGTGGGCTGAAGCTAGTTCTCTGGGCGCCATGGCGACACCTTTGTTTCGAACGGGAGCTAGAGATGTCTGACTCTCTTCCTAGTGGTCTGCGTCTTCCACAGCCTCCTACTGCACTGCAATAACTTAACCAGTTGAGTGTTGAGATTCACAGTTTGTCTGTTAGGATTCCCCATATATTGAATTTCATTTTTGTTTTGAATTCATTTCAGATGCTGTGATGCACTGAGCTGGAGTTCAAGCCCCGCCTTTCTTGCTGATGAACTACACTGACCATAATCCATTGTGTCTATGACGCTGCACATCATGTTGGTCACAAACTGAACAGGGAAGCTTAGAAACATATCCTACACAACTTGTTGAGGAGGTCATGTTTTTGTAATGTGCTGTATGTTATATATGCTGCGCAAAACTAGCACTGGTCAAATGGGAGTAACAGAGTAAGACACTTTAGTTCTTGAACAAATATTAGATACTGAGCTCGCTAGAGAGAACTTCACTCCCTAAGTATGACAGTTTTTGCAGCATGGTTTTCTAAATTCCTCATTCAATGCCCTTGTGCTGAAACCATCTTTCCGTCTTTCCACTGTGTTTTTATGTAACTTGATGATTTTCAGCAAAATAAAATGAAAAATTCCCCAGAGGTTTAATTTATTTTTCTAAAACGAGCAGCAGCGCCACTCAGAGAGATGAGGCAACGCTATGAAAAACAACTCAAAAGTCAAGGAGGTGTAATGATAGCAGACGCAGGATTATAACTGGGGATTTCCGAGCGAGATGCCATATCCAATCCACTTCAAAACAGGAACGATCGAGAGGGGAAAACACAAGACTGCATCCCACATTGTTTACAGCTTGGTTTCCTAGGCTATTTGGGATATGGGCTGATGGCTTCTTTCATGTTGGCTTCAATCGTAACCCTAAATCCAAGGACAAGACAAAATGAGTTCTATCTCCAAAATGCTACATAGCCATTCAAAAATCTCATTCGTTATCTCTAAAATATAAAGGTTACCAGGTGTCCTTTAAAAAAATAACAATTTGTTTAGCCCGACATACAACATACGCTGTGGTGAAAAGTAACACAAATGTGCTGCCCCAAACCAGACACACGGATGTCTTGAAAGTGCCACGGCCTTTTTAACAGTGCTATAAATAAACATCCAGACATGACACCACCACCTCTCCATCCCATCTCCACTATCCGGTTGCGAGGACATCTTTATAAAGAAACTGTTAACCGGACACTTGCATGCTTTTACCTCCTCTCTTCCTCTGTGGGGTATTGAATAGGCTTTTGGGGGGGGGGTGGGCAATTGAAAGTGGGGAAGAGGGCATAGGAGAGAAAGGCTGATTGGTGGGCTAGCGGGAGGGAGGGGCTGGGGATTAGGTGAGGCCATGCAGGCCGAGAAGGAGAGAAGGAATAGGAGGCATGAGATATGATGGGAACAGTTTGTTGTCTGTTGCAGTGCATGATGTGGAGCTCGTTCTCTGGGATCTACAGTTAGCAAAGGGCAGATGCATTTGATATTTTGTGTTAATAACAGGAGGATGCCATCCCCATCCCCTGCAGTTAACAAAATGAGGATGTTTTGATAGTTTGATAGTACCATACTCTTGAAGTAATAATCTGTGATATTTTCCTATAGATAAATGTTTTGCTCCTCTCTATCACCGGCTGATATCACACAACAGTGATCCAATCTCTCGCCAGTTCATGAAACATTTTACATTTGCTGTTCTAAACACCCGGTGTGAGGTAGGTCTTTCCTGAGAAAAATCCTTTTTGCACACAGGAAGTGATGCGTTTTACGTTTCCTGCAGCAGTAACAGCGGTTCGTTTTGGAATAAACAGAAGAAGAACTGAGTAGTTAGCAGACAAAGAAAGAGCGCCACCTACAGAAACCCAAACTCCATCTACAGAAAATCCAAGGAAAAAGGCGCCACAGTGCTGAGCAACCTTATCCAGAGCAACATCCAATGGGTGAGCAGGTACAGGCTCAATGACACATTGACAGGCCACAGAAATGTTGCAGGGAATTGAACCTGTGACATTTCAGTTACAGGATGCCTCTCTAACCACTATATTAACCCCCTGTGGTGGTGAATTACTGGTCCCCCATCTGTTTTCAGTGAAACTCATTGTTAAAAAGCAGGGATGCATTTAATAATTTGCACTAACAAGGAGGATGAATCCTGCTCATGCCGCCTCCCGCCCCTCCTCCTCCCCCCGAGCCCCTTTATCCGATGCCACAAAGAACAAAGCAAAAAGTAAAGCAGATAACCAGGGTGGCATCGTGAGACTTGAGAGGGACTTCAATGCTGTCACCTCGGTACAAGGAAAAGGAGGCGCAGAGAGGGAGGGAGGTAACATTTCTGGAATGACTTTGATTCATTCCCACAGGAGGAAAAAAACTTTAGCTGAAGTGCAGAGAATTCAAGTATCAAAGGTTTTTCTTTTTTTTAATTTTTAAGAACAAACTACCTGTTTGAATCTAGAAACTGGGTCTCGTATTTCACACAACATACATTTTTTTTTTTATGGAAGGCATTTTTAAAATAGCTGATGTGGGGCAAAATGTTACAGCAGCAGATTATATTTACATTTGGCAGGCACGTTTCATTTATTAAATAAGTCCCAGACTAGCATTCACAAGCTTTCAAAACATAGGACACCTGGAAATTACCCTGTAGGACCCAATACCCCTATACCCTAGTACCCTATACCAAACAGACTTTTTTTTTTTACTTAATAAAGGGGGATGTGCTGTTAGGATGGTACATTTACTGAACAGAATGCAGACATAGCAAGAAGTGCAACACCCTAGACAGCCACTAAAATCCCAACATAGTCCAGAGAGAAGGATGAGAGCGTAGCCTAACACCCTGAGCAGCTAGCGAAGGCCTAAGATAGCACAGGGAGGAAGAGGAGACTGGAGACTAACACCGTAAACAGCCACTAAAATGGCAAAGCCACCCCGAAATAAAAATTGGTTATGACTATGACAGTGGCCTCATCCTGCTGTTTAAGCCTATGGAAAAAATATTACCAGTGCACCATAATTATTGAGTTGGGCCCTCTGCCCAACATTTTATTACAATCTTATCAAATTTCATTAAGTTTCTAACAGTATTATCGTATACTTAGAATAGCTTTCCACAGATCAATACACAGGTTAACAGACTGGAAGAGTGCCATTGTAAACCCCTGAGGAATGACACATCAATGCTGGTTCAGGGTGGAGGTTTGTCTTGAAGCCCTAAGACATTACAGTCAAAGTTAAGGGAGACTGTAGAATGACACCACCGTCCTGATTCAGCCTGATAGCCAGCTAGGTAGCAAGACGCCACACCAAGAACAGGGACTGTACATGTGACCGTAGCATGACTGACGGCCTTGTGATATTGAGGGGTCAAGTGTTGCCCTTTAGCTGGTCCAAACTCAGACACATTGGAGCAATGCATTTTGAACTATAGTTAGAGAGAGAGAGAGAGAGAGAGAGAGAGAGAGAGAGAGAGAGAGAGAGAGAGAGAGAGAGAGAGAGAGAGAGAGAGAGAGAGAGAGAGCTATATTATGGTTACTGGCTCAACCTCGACTGTTATTGCTTTCATATAACATCTGCAACATGTTTACAATAGTGTAGAGGGAGTCCTTGTTCTCACTGAGGGTCTAAAGGGTTTGCTGTTTTCATTTATTGTTTCATTCATTGTTTTCATTACGTGGGCGTTGTGAAGCCCTTTGAGACTAACTGTGATTAAGGTCTATACAAATAAACACGACTAGTATCCAATATTAAATAAAGATACAAGCTCTGGGTTTACATTTCATCATTTTATCACAACTTCAAATAGCTTCTTTGTACATCGCTGAAGGATTTCTATTGTTGCTGCCCACATCTCTGAAAAAGACAGCAAGAGTTATCGTTACTCTTGCACAGCGGCCAATTGGGACCAAGGAATTCCCAGCGGTAGCCAATCAGAGAGAGATACATCCTGTCAGGGTCAAACCATTGGCAAATGGTTGCATTTCTCAGTCCACCCTTCCCTCCCTTTCTCTCTCTCTCTACCTTCTTTTTCTTTCTTCCTCCCTCTCTCTCCTTCTGTCACCTTCCAATTTCCAAAGTCACAGCTGATGGCTCTATTATTGGCACTGACAGGGCCTGAGTGGCCCGAGAAGGGGAGAGAGAGAGAGAGAGAGAGAGACAGAGAGAGTTTCTAAAAGGGTGACATTCCCGGCCGGGGGGAATGCCCCTCAGCAAACAGGTGACACTGACGCCATGCAGGACACAGTTATCTATAGCGTGCACGTGCACACACACATATACACACACACACGCACAACGATATGTGTTGCTATTAGACCAAGCCAGCTGTATGTTCACTACATGACACTGTCTCTTGATCAAAACTCTGCATTCTTGCCAAGTTGATTCAACAAATAAATATATTTTTTTTCAAATTCTGGGAGCGAGAGTGGTGCGTCTGGATTATGAAGAGTAGATTTCCCTCACAAGGAGATTACAGGTTATATTTACATTGCAGCCATTGAGAGAGATTCAGCGTTACAATAAGGTTCATGTTGACAAGAAGATTTAGATATTTAGGATGGAGATTAGGCACATTTTAGGTATTTAGCTGACTCTCTTATCCAGAGTGATTTGCAATGAGTGTAAACAGGAGTGAGATTATGCTTCCAGTTTCAGGCTAAGACGTCAGCATAGTTCTGTCATAGTGTGTGTGTGTGTGTGTGTGTGTTTACTTTAACCGCTTTCCTTGGTTTCCTTATTGTATGAAATGTTTTTGACGATGGAGTTCAAACTACATTATAGTCAAATACCTTATTATACTAGTAACTTCCATCATTGTGTGGCATTTGTTATGCAATGCATTGGGATGAATGATGCACAATGGAGAAAATAATTGAGCTTTAACCAAAACCAAACCATTTCCTGAGTCACAAAACAACAAACCCAAGCAACAAACTCAAATATCTTCTGACTGACTTCACAAATGTCAAATGTATTCAGATTAATCTTCATTCCCATTTGCCATTACGTTTGAAATCAGTTTGACAGATTTACAGTTGGAGCAAAGTAGTGCGATCCAGCTATAACACAACACAGCCAGGCAAATGCAATCAATCACGAAGCAAAGCTGTGGCTGATGCACTGTTAGCTGTTACTAAGGCAAGCGGGTGGACCATATGTGTGAACATAAGGCGGTGGGGAGAGGGTCTGTGTGCCATGCCAGTACTCAACCAGCTAGGCCTGTAACACTCTGTGAATTATGAACCATGCTCAGAGAAGAGTGGAAAGGGGGAGAGGAGGAGAGGAGAGGAGAGAAACGAAGAGAGGATAGAAGAGCATAGAAAACAGAACGCCACTCTAACTGTAACTCTGTTTCATTTACAACACAGTGAGATGAGAAAGATCTATTGAGTTCTACATAAATCACCAATTCATCACATGAAACATGAAATCTGTTTAAAAGCGATGACACAGGTAGTGCAGAGACGAGATCAGAACAACACAGAGCAGAGCAGATGCACCCGGGGAAAAAAAACCCTGGAAAAGCCTGCAGTAAAAACAGGGAATTCTGAGGAAACAACTATAAACCCAGCTGACAGAAATAACAACTCCTGGTGGAAAGTTCCGGCCACTCCTCAATCATACTGGCTTTGATATGGGAGTCACTGAACCTGTGTGTGTGTGTGTGTGTGTGTGTGTGTGTGTGTGTCACAGAGAGTTGGAAGCAGATGTGAACCTGCCCCATAAAACACAGAGAGGTCCGGGAGCCCCACTGGAGCGGAAAAACACGACAGCCGGACAAGAAAACACCCCGAACATCACCTCACACCAGACACCTGGGTGGGGCTCAGATGTAAATATCATCTAATACTGCACATCGGGGTGTAACAGCCATTTTGGGACACAGATGTCTGTTCATGGTGGCCATTTTGGGGTCCAGATGTATATGCATATGTATAAGGAAACTGATACTGCACATCCCAATAAATGGGGTGAAGTTAAAAGATGCCATTCATGGGTTTCTAACTTGGAAATTGTATGTGAATGATTTGGAACGAGACATTTTGATGCCTGGATTCCCAATCTGTGACTTTTTGCTCTTTGACCTTTAGAAACCGGTGAATAGAAAAAACAAAGAATGGTTTTGGTATTATACTGTAAAAAAACAGAGGTAGCTCCAAAACATTGATTTCAAATTATTTCCAATGTTGCAAAGCTTCTTCCGACCTGAGTGGATGGATGCTGTTAAAAAGAAGCTAGAAGCTTCCAAGTAGCAGACAAATGTAGCAGAAGTCCAACTGGGAAAGTGACACCAGACACATGGGTGTGGCGGCCATTACGGACCGCAGATGTATGGAGAAACGACAGGGTAACGAAGACATGACATCTGGGTGTGGCAGCGCTTCCGGACACCACCCCATCTCCTCTCTCTCTCTCCCTCTCTCTCTCTCTCTCTCTCTCTCCCAGCTTTCCGAAGACACAATGTGAAGGTTTCTATTTTGGAAGGCCGTACCTAACATCAGTCAGATAGAGTTACAGGCAACCTGCGGTGACTGGGACGCCATTTATTATCTCCAAAAACAAGATCCTTATCTATTAAATAATCCTGTCTTCAAAAACAAGATTGTATTACCACTAAGGATAATCCACCGCCTACTCAGTGTGACACCCGAACAGTAAGAATCCACCGGGAACACTTTGTTGTTTGAACTGTGATACTAAAAAGGGAATCTCATCAAAATATGAACTTCATCGAGGTGAAAAAAACATCCAGCCGTTTGAAAATACTGCTCTTATTGATGTGTGTGTTTTAGTTTCCTCTACTGTCAAACTCTTTGTGTTCCTCCTATCGCTGTAAAGCGTTTACAAAGCCTTATTGCGCCCCACAGGAGCAAGTGTGCTTTAAGTTCCTCGAAATGAGGATTTAATTTGAGGCGAGGCAAAAATAAAAATGAAACCAGTGGGACAGAATCATGGGAATTGCGGTTCTTTTGCGAACGCAGCCAAACACGCGTCCACTTTGATTAGAGTCGTGTTTCGGAACGACGAAGCATCAGCGCTTTCGCTCGTACACTTATAGGGCTCATAGGCTTTTGAGAGAGAGAGAGAGAGAGAGAGAGAGAGTGTGTGTGTGTGTGTGTGTGTGTGTGTGTGTGTGTGTGTGTGTGTGTGCGCACAGGCTAACAGCTCATAAGGGGAAAGTGCCGTGATGCTTTGCGCATCTCAGTAGGCTAATTATAACACTGCAACCACTGCAGAAATGAAACATGAAAGAATTAACAATCACCGAGAGAGAGTGGCAGGATGGAGAGAGAGAGGGAGAGAGAGAGGAGGAGGAAACACAATTATTGTTAAAGAATGTGTAGGTAGCAGGGTAATTACATTTCACTCCAATTAGACTGCTGAAGTTGTGTTTTTCCCTCGCTCTCTCTCACTATCTTGTTAACTCTGCAATCTGTCTCTTATGTGGTTTTAGAAGATCCTTTTAGACACAGAGACACAAGGACGTGTCGTTCACACACCCGCGTTCCCTATTTTTTAGTATGTGTGTGGTGTGTGTGTGTGTGTGACCTTAGTCCTACTGGGACCACCAGCTAACACTTGAGACACACTGACAGCTGGGGACAGTTGGTAACAGCCGTGTGTGTGTGTGTGTGTGTGTGTGTGTGTCTGACAGACAGCTGGCGACAGTTGCTAGTGTGACAGAAATGACAGCTGGGCAACCCAAGACCCTCTATACACTCCAACAGGCTACACACACGCACACACACACACACACACACACACTCACACACACTAACCCTTACCCCTCTTAAACTTGTAACCCCTCCAGACAGCATTGCAGACTTGCTAATCTGTGCCCTTTAATCCAAGGGTGCGCTTCAATCCGTGCACTTCCCCTCCCAGGCGCCACCAATTCCCTCCCAATGTGCCCTGCTTCCCTCCCCTCTGACAGCTCTGATAGGGGTGAATAACTTAATAGCAACTATTTTTAGAGTTTGACTTGAATACAGTCAGTGAGTAAGGGACAGCAGAATAAAACTCATTTCTTTACGCATTTAACACAGGAACTGTATGAAGGGATTCATTTCAAAAACCATTTGGAATAATGACTGAAATACATCATTACTTCAACACACAGTATCATCAAAGACAACTATTTTGTAAGCAAAGGTGTTATGATGACTCATGTTATATTTGTTGTAATAGTAACCCGTAATGTGCTTTACTTTCTTGTTGTGAATCAATTTGTAAGAGTAGGTGTTCATTTTTTGTTGGATATCGCCATTTAGAAGTGAACACCTCTTAATGAGAATCAGCAGGAGACCATGTGGATATTATGTAGTAAGGAAATAAAAAGGTTTACCTCCAAAATGCTGTATCCAATTTAGACATTGCTTTATATTTGACAAACACAGATCATTACTTTCTCAAAAATGTTGCTATTTTGCAAGTTAAAAGCTCAGGATAGCTAATAACTTCTACAATGTTCAATAGTGAATTTCTTTTTCACAGCCACAATCAATAATACTCGGAGCCACATTCATTTCTATCATTGGTTGCTTGGTGTTCTAGCTTGTCTGCTTATCTTTTCTTTCTTATCTTATCTTTTGGTTAGGCTGTGTTCCCAGCAGCCCGGCGTTTATTAGCTTAGCTAGCCTGCGCCGTAGTGCTGGTGAAGCTCCCTCAGCTTTCATCTGCATGCTAAAAGCAGCTTGTGAGATTGGACAAATTATTAACAATGTATTTCCCTCACTGGCTCGCTCTCCCTCCTACAAGTTTTCCAAATTGTTTTGACACACAGCTTGCAAGAAGATTGTCAAGATAGACAGAGTGGAGACATGTTGAGATGTAATCACAGATTTGAGAGGTTGTAAAAAGCTGAGTTGCAATTAGTTTTAAAAAACAAAAAGAAATCGGCACATTTGTGAATCTCTTCTTTGGGTAAAAACACAGGATTGTAGAATCCAAAACACAGGTTTAAATCTATTCTATGTGCTCTGAGGTGTTTTCAGTCTGAAATACCTCCACACCGGCCTTGGCAAGCTCCATTTAGCTCCATAATGCAAACACATCTCTCGTCTCCACCTCTAAGATAAACAGGACTAATCTGGGTCAGCCATGTGCAGGTACAGTTCTGATAACATAGTTCATGTCTACACATACTGCAGTGACCTGGATACTGCAGTGACCTGCAATGCTATGCCGTGTGCGTGTGTGTGTGTGTGTGTGTGTGTGTGTGTGTGTGTGTGTGTGTGTGTGTGATGAGCATGCAGTGATAGCCATCTCCTCCCATCCCCTGGCGATGCAGGTCATCAATTCTCATCTCTCTGTCTGTCCTAGCTGGCCTACACCACCCAGATATACATACACAACCGGACGGCAAAACCAACCAGTCGGCAAGCCAGGCTAATAAGAGAGCCAGAAAGACAGCAACAGAGAGGGGCAGTCATATACCAGCTAGAAAACCAGCCAGCAAGCTAGACTGAAAGTCAGACAGACAGACAGCAACAGGAAGAGAGGCAGGCAGGCATTCAGTCTGCCCCTTTTCTCATCTGGCCAAAACCGGTCAGCAAGCTAGCCAATCAGCTTCTCGGTATATTTTTCAGTCAGCCAGTCGCCATCTTACTGTCAAACACTATCAGTCAGCTGGTCAGATACAAAACCAGTCAACCAGTCAGTCAGCAAATACAAAACCAGTCAGCCAATCATCTCGGTTCCTTCCTTGGTCTCTCCCCTCCCTCCTTCCCTCCACCTCTAAGTCCTTCCACGGTCATTGCAGACTCCTGGCTCCGAGGCTCCATTCTTTATCGCTATGATAATAGCGGGCCACGGCCGATAGCCTTACGGACTAAGCAATGTGACCTCCAACTCACCGGCAGGGTTTTAAAGGTACCACGTCTGGGATTTTTCACCCGGCTAAAGATATCCCCGTCTGCTAAATATATCACAGTCAAATGGACCGCAACAGCGACATTCAGCAGCCTCCGTGAGCTGATATTTATCACTAGATTTTTACTATTTCACCTCTGCACTGTCTTTGAATGTTACTTAACGTTCCCCCGGAAAGGAATTTAGGTAGATGTCACAGGAAATCAAACCTGAAACCCCTCTAAAATTGTTCCAAATGAAAACACAAAGCAGAACAGCGGGGTTTGCTGTTCGTGTTTGGTAGCAATATGAACGCACCATCAGCACTGATTTGGCAACAATTACAGGAATGTTGTCAGCAATGGTTATGAGGGACACACCAGCAGGTTGGAGGAGGGACAAACAAAAGGAGGCCTTGTAACTTTGTTGCCTCTTCTTCCGTGACAAAACTAAGAATGTGTTTTTGTGAGAGATTTCTCTATAAAAGGGGGGAAAGATCATGGAGGAAGAGAAGATATAGTTGCAGTCTTTCATTTTGCTGTCACAATGGTGTGTCTCTCATAATTACCTGGCAATTACATTCCAAAATGTCCACGCTGTACTCTTTCTGTTGGAATACAACAGTGTGTGTATTTCACTTAGCATTTCACAATAATGAGCAGATCACAGCAACGTGACATGACAGGTAACATGACAGAAAGACAGAAAGACATCTAGGCAGTCAAGCAGCCAGTCAATTTCTCAGTCACTCAGTTTGCATGTACCTCGCCGACACAAATGTAGCTATGCTGAACCGAGCAAAATGTAAAACACGTGAAAAAACGTGTGGAATGTGGAAAAAAAACATTGTTCTTTGCCTAGTATGGGTACCACCAGGTTACACTAACACACATGAAAAAAAAGGCATAAACATTGTAATGGAAAATTTCTCCACCTCATACCTTTAAGACAGGTATCTCATTTCTTTGTCCTTGTCTAGACATCAACAACTTCAACCTTCATGCATTGTCTGTGTGAAGTGCAAAACAGCCTGTTTGATGCCAATCAGTCAATTAAAATGTGATATCCTTTGCAGAGTTACAACGTGTTACGATTTGACTGTGCGCTGTGTATCTGAAGATTGAGTTAAGGCGACATTCCACTTCTGCACACACCCATGCACACACACACACACACACACACACACAGAAACCGATAACACATTAGAGCGAGAGCGTGGAAAAGGAAGGGGGGTGAGTGAGCGAGAAGGAAGGAGGGAGAGCGCAAGCAAGTGATGGAAAGGTTGAAAGCTTGAGCCTGAATATCTGGCATTTAGATGCTGATCTGAGGAATGGAGGCATGGAGGAGGGGAGAGAGAGAGAGGGAGAGAGAGAGAGGGAGGGAGGCGGGGGAGGGCGGCACAGAGTTGGCACCGTGCATACAAGTAGTTGAAAGCTGAAAGCCTGTCTATCTTTCAGTCAACACACTGATTGGACAGCCAGATAAAGTCAAGGATAGGGGAGGGGGAGAGAGGGAGGGAGGAAGGAGACAGAGGGAGAGAGGGAAGGAGGAAGGAAAGTGGGGAAGAAGTAAGAGATAAGGGTAGAAAGGGAGGGAGGAAAGAAAGAAGGAGAGCAGGGAGAGGTGGAGGACAGATGAAGGAGACAACGGCAGGAAAGAGGTGGAAGGGGATGGGGAAACAGAAGAAACAAAGAGGAAGAAGTCAGGAAAGATGAGAGAGGAGGAAGAGAGGAAGGAATGGAAGCAGAGGAGTTTTGTCAGGTGCAGTTTGGAGGAAGAAAGAGATGTGTAAGTGGTTGACACCGAGCAGCAGGGTGAACAAGGGATTCCTTCCTCCATGGGTAAAGAACATGAGTCGAACAGCAAAAGCAGGAGAGAGAGAAAGGCAGAAAGAGAGAGAGAGAGAGAGAGAGAGAGAGAGACATATAGATACTGGTGTTGCTAGCTAATCTGCGGTAGCAGCAGAGGGAGAGACAAGCTGAGGGCTTTACAGCAACAGGAGACTTCCTACAGGCCTCGGGACAACAATGGTATTCAGTACACCAGCCAGCATGACACACACACACACACACACACACCTAAAGATACTCATACAAATACACACACACATACACACTCAAACACACACACACACTGTGTCTTGTGTCTTTAGGGACTGTAGGCGGCAGCCATGCAGTTTCAAACACAGTGCTGTACGGTGCGATAGCTAGCTCTCTCTCTCTCCTCTCTTCACCAATGACTTTCTCTCCCTTTCTCTCCTCTCTCTCTCTCTCTCTCTCTCTCTCTCTCTCTCTCTCTCTCTCTCTCTCCTCTCTCTCTCTCTCTCTCTCTCTCTCTCTCGGGTAAGCGGTTGACAGTCTTTCAAAGTGCGGTCCTGTACTTTCTGATAGTGCGGGGCAAACAATGAATGTATTGGCTATGCTAGCGAGTCCGCTAGCGTCTCAGAATAACAACGAAGCAGAGGAGGAGGCTACGGATGAATTACCACACTTCAAAGACAGTTTACCAGTCTCTCTCTCTCTCTCTCTCTCTCTCTCTCCCCCACTCTGTAAACAAACACTGTGAACAAAACAGAACAGCCCAGCCCGTCTTTTGTCTTTAGCCGAAATTGAGAAAAAAACACTGCAGTTTTTATTTGTTTCTTCCTTTCTCTCTTTACGATTTGCATTTAATGATTTGACCATTTACAGAGGGGGAAATTGATGAAAAACAACAACAACAAAAAAGAGAGCCGCTGTTTATTTAATGATGAGATGAAACTTTATCGATCCCAGGGGGGTAGGAGAGAGAATTATGTGTGGTCACGCAGTATTTTCAAAAGCTAACATTAAAGGCGAATCGCCACGAAACCTAAAAGCTCCCATACACACCCTATTCTCACACAAAGCACAGAAACCGGGAAGCAAACTTTAAAAAAAAAAGCCTGTTTTATCAAGAGATTGTAACGGTTTGAGCGCCCTGTGTTCTGAATGTTCAAACAGAATTCATATCATTCCAGCAGAGGCTCGGCTGATTACAGGCCAAGCTCTGCAGCGGCTGAACACCTGGTTTGAGGTGAACTTCAAGAGAAGCTGTGGCTCCGTAGCAAATCCACCTGATGTCTCAAGACTTAAACACAGAGCAGATGATGGCAGAATGCCTCCGGGTGCTGCAGCGGGGCCGTTTCTCCTTGATGCAAGTGTGTAACTCATTTTGGAGGTTAAGTGTGTCTCTATATTGAGGTTGGGTAACTTTTCTGGGATCTGGAGCCCTGTTCCGCCGTTACTTTGACCAGCAACGTAAAAACAAAGTTGAATCTGATTGATGCAGGTTGGATTAACAAACAGTGCTGATAACAAATGCTGCCTCTTCTTCTGGTGAACATTTCTAAGTGGTTGTGACAAAACGTCCCAAACACATGCTACCCACAAAAGACCTCAGGTGAGCCCCTCGGAGCCATTCCACGATAAATCACATTTCCTTAGCGGCCTCAATTACTTCCAGAAAGCAGAGCTGGAAGGGGTCCATACCTTATGGTCCATAACCGTCATAATACAAGAGCTTCTATCCTCGTTTTACCCTTGTTTGCAAAATACAAACTAATTCTCATTGTTTTTATTGGATAGTCGGCAACTCAAGACCTTTTATTGAGAAAATGAGAATACTCTTTAGATCCCAGATATTTTAGAGGCACTGAAAGCTGCACTAGGCAACTTTGCACATTGGCGGCCCCTAATGGCAGCAAGGGGGAACTGTTTCAAATATGTACACAGCATGCTCATATTTACCGATCCAGCCAGCCCTGTGATTGCTTTTTAACTAAAGATACCAAAGGGACAAGAGAGATACAAGATCTAACGTTGGTGAGTCCAGCTTTCTCTGTATGGAGGTCACTGCTGTTTGGGAGACCGTTTGTATTTGGCTCTTAAGTACTGCCTGTTTGCTCCTACCTTGATTCGTCACTTCCTGTGGGCAGAAAAGTGTGCATACCATACAGGCAAATACAGGGCCTTAATTCAGGGGAGTGGGACAATCTTCTCGATGAGCCCCACTGTGATTTAGGCTGATAAGACTATTATTTGTATGACTTTTTACATACAAATCTTGCCTTGATGGACTTCGGGTGATCACTTTTGATATATAGCCTTTTGGAAAGGTACTCTACATTACAACTGCAAACTGAGAGATATGAGGCTTCTACAGTACGCTGAGATATGCTACTGTATTCTGAACCGCAGGGCTTTGGGCGTGCTCCGTCTGCATCACGGTCCATTTGCCCTTGAAGATCATTGCCTTATTAAATTGTAATGCTCTTTGAAGCAGCGACAATGTAAACAACACCCGCCTCTAAGTTCCAGAGCTGTAAATGGAGGTTGAACTGAACGCTTCAAGGACAGACGGGAGCAGTGAAGTGCTCTACTTTGCTCCTACCTTGACTCACCTCTGCCTAGTCTCCACACCCAACCTCTTGCCCTCATTCCCCCTCTCGCCACGCATTTTCTCTTTCACTCTCACTCTCTCCTTTTCTATTAACCCTGTTTCTCTCTATCTCTCCCACTTCCTCTCTTTCTCCCCGTCTATCTCCATTTCTGCAGTCTCCAGTCCATCAATCAAGCCATCCCATTACTACATTCCCTGTCACTCCTCAGTCCCTCCTCTGTCCCTCCAGCCTTACACACACACACACACACACACACACACACACACAGACACACACACACACACACACAGCCCCTCCCCTATCACTCCAGACTATTCACACGCTCATACACACACACTCTCACGACTATGGCGTCTCCAGGACGTGAATCATCGGAGCACATTGGCAGACGACGGCTCTCGTCCCTTTGAATGAATGCCCATCATAAAAGACGGATAGACGGTTGAATGGGTCGGGTGAATAGATGAATTGATGGGTGGATGAGTAGGTGGATGGATGAGTGGGAGGATGAATAGACAGATAAATGGGTGGGTGAATAACTGGGTGAATGGATGAGTCATGACATCCTGATCCGACACACATATCAGCAAATAGGCTTGGAAATGAGCATTCATTCACTGACACATTTCCTTGGGTGTTTACTTCCTTGTGCATCTACTGTATCTGTCAGGCCAGGGTGAAACACTATTTGCAAAAAAAGTTTTAGCATTTATTTCAACCTGCTTGAAGAAAGGTGCCGTTTGCCACAAAGGACTGTCACCGTCTGCCAGGAAGTTTATACAACCACAAGAAAGTATTTTAAAGTGAGTTTACTATAGAGCTACTTTTTGACAGTTTACCTTAAATGACATGAACCTGTCCTGACGCAGCAAACCCCACACATCTGGTACTCCAAGCAGGTGAACAGCTAGGACCTATTTGTAAATATTGTTTGATGATTTGATTTGAAAACTATGAAACTACGTGATGAAAAACAAATGATGTATATGTGACCCTAGAGCATAACACAACAAGTGTTGAACAACTTGAAAGGCAGTGAAATGGGTGTTTTGTTATCAGTTGGATTTAGTGAAGCCAGGCTTTGAAACTTAAGCAATAAAAATGTTAAAAACAACTAAGATAACATCACAAACAGGTAAATAACAACTTTAAGCTTTGAACTGTTTTCTGTAAATGGAACTTTTCACTATTTGCGAAATCTGTTGAGCTGTTCTTCAAACTTGTAGAATGTGTGTTAAGTAAAGCCTTTACTCTAGTCTGTTTGTGTCAATGCATATCTGTGTGTGTGTGTGTGTGTGGGGGGGGGGGGTAGTTATATACATCAACATACGTGTGTGAGTGTTTGAATCCACGCCAGGAACAATGTCATCCATTGAGAATCCATCCCAACACACACACACACACACACACACACACACTGAGCTGGCTGGTGTGAAAGCAGCCTGGTGGTGTTTGACTGTTAGATGTAGCACGGCCCTGTCCTCTCAAGTCTCATTTCCAGTCCTGGCCTGCTGTATTTGTCTTCCAACAACACTTTAAAACCTCTCTGGCCAGGTGGAGGGAGCAAGCTGTTTGCCTGCATCAAACAACACACACACACACACACACACACAAACTTAGAAAGAGAGATAAAATAATGTCTTTTTAAAATGGTGAGAAGTATTTGGAACAGTATCAAGGCTTGCTTTTAGTTTCAGTTGGTCTTGAAAGTGGCATTTCTTTGAGACTTAAGTTGTTTTGCGCCGCTCTCGAGAAGCGGTTCATTTTGAATTACAACACAAGCAAATAGAAGAGTAACACCAGATACACCACACGTTTCTTTTTCTTTTCAGATAAAGCCAAAATCAAGCACGCTGCATATTATTTTATTGTAGCGCACTATCAAAGCTGCTCACACCACATGCCAGGAAAGTTAAAACCAAGCACTTCTCTTTTCAAATATTTTAAATGTCTTCCACTTTTATGTTGGCCAAGTCTAACAGAAGCCCTTAAGAAATTCATGTCTAAGCAGCAGCACCACCCCCCCCCCCACCAGTCTGCAGACTAGAAGAGTTTGCCTGGTTATTGCCCCAGCATGCTTTGGCATCCAGTGGTTGTTTTAGTTGTTGTGGTGCCGCAGAATTCCTTCATGGTTGACCAAGCAGCAGGCCTCCACATTTGGGTCTGTATCCAAAAGGTTACCCAACCACAATAGCATCAAGACTTGTACAAATGGATTTCCTAGATCCTTAAAAACACCCTTGACCCTCGGTAATCTACAAGATTTGGGCTTTTTCTTTGTTTTTTTGGCACCGTCTTTGGTGCTGGGTGCTGATTGCTGTGGTGTTTCTTCACTGCACTTCCCAGAGATCATCTGGCAACCAAACAGTGTGGGCAGCACTGTGACGTCTGTTTCCTTGGATTTTCTGTTCGGTCATGGTGGGTATCGCTGCTCATGCTGACTACCCCTTTCTTCTTCTATGTATTCCAGATAAACTGCTGTCGTTTCACAATTTGTGGAATTCCTCCATGGTTGATTAGACAAAACAAATGGCAAACCATTTGGGGTCAAACAGAGAAACCAGCCCAAACAACCCACAGGTTAATAAAGCCTTCTTTCTTCATTTAAGAAATAGATTGTTGACTGGTGCTGGTTAATCAGGCAAATAAACCAATATTTTAAAACACTTAAAGATGGTGAAATCACTTTAAGTGTGAGCGTTGGAATTGGGAGTTGGTGGTAGTGAGGAATTCGCATCACGATTAGGTCCGCTCACAGCATTGAGCGTTCTGGCGTTGCCGTGGAATTCCTCCATGGCTGACCGGGCAACGAAGAGCACCATTTGGCTCCATGTCCAGAAGGCTAACCAGCCAAAACAAGGGGGCTAATAAAACTGTCCACCGATGAGCAGTTAATGCCCCAGAACTAATTACTGCACTGCCACCCCTCTTTCTCCCTCTCTCTCTCTCTCTCCCAAATCAGTGGTGACACACACACACAGTTGTGATCTCTGCTTCTTACACAGCTATTAGGGGTGTGATCAGAGCATTAGATATTGAGGGGGAAAAAAAAGAAGTGGAAATAGGAATCCTGGGAACTCAACGGGAGTTGTGTGTCCAGAAATCACAAAAAAAGTTCACAACAGAAGAATGGCACCTCCGACGGTCATGCATACAGCCACAATACAGTAAATAGGGAAGCAACCAGGACAACATAGAAACAAAAAACTAAATTATCAAGAGTCATACATTTGTCAGTTATAAAGTAATTAAAAAAAAGCAAATAAAAAAAGTACAAAATTGTTAGTACATGAATGAAAGTTGCGTGTGCAATGTTGGGGAGTGAATACCCTCAAGAGTATCAAGCCAATCTGAAATAACAGATAAAAGAGCAATTAAAGAAAAGCAAGGGTGCAGGGACTTCCACTGAGATTTGTATGTCCAGGACAACTCAACTCCATCTCACCCTTGAGCTCTGGCACTAAAATGGTCTCTATATCAGTAACATACAGGCCTGAGCAGTTAGCTACACTGATGGCTCATAATGGCCTGGCCAGCTTGCCGCGCCATCTCCCTCTGCAGCACTACACAGCTATGTCAGCTGCAATTATACAGGAAACTGCCACTAAGGAGCAACACCCTAATAGCTGCACAGCCAAATACACAAAGCAGCGATTTTGACACGCTCCCTTGCACTCACAGCTTGAGTACAAAAAAAAAGTAGCCATTTATTTCCCTGAACATTGGCAATCAGGCACACACCCCAAAGCCTGGGCGCTCGGTGCTATTTGGTCTGCATGGCCCACAGCAACTTGCCAACGTCCTCGTGCTGTTGGATTTGGCTTTTCAAAACCTGTAAATCTGAGGACACACTAATGACACAACACATGGGGCAGAGCTTCATTGTCAGGGTTGGATCAATTCAATCAATTCAGGAAGGGAATCTTATTCAAAATTTAAGAAATGGAAATCTTTTGCCATGTAAAGGTGCCTATAACCAATCTCTAAAGAAATCTCTCCTCAGTATAGTGGCGAGTATCCTGCCTGTCATGGGGGAGACGGGGGTTTGAACCCCCAGCAGGGAGGATTATGCCTCAGGTTGGAACCAGGTTCAAGCCCCCTTGTCGGTGTCGTTGAGCAAGACGCTGAATCCCTACCAGCTCCAGTGGTGCTGTTGTAACTGACCTCTGACCTCCCTGCAGAGGGAGGCAAGTGAGAAGAGACTTTCCCTATTTCCATATCATATAACTGTTATTAGAACTGAATTATGTTCTGATCATTACTGTATGGATTTTGCATTCTGAATCGGGTGAAGTAAAGATGAATTGACACCAATCTTGTTTGGCATTCCCATGTCCAGCAGGCTCTACAGAAGCCCACTGCAGCTCCAGGACATTCTGCCCTTGTGACTGCACTTCATTGGTGTCATGTTCACATCATTCAAATAATGTTTCTCAAATAATGTTGTTTTCTGCGCATGATTGTGATGATAATTTCACACCAAGGCAATCTGATGTAGCAATTTGAATTGATTCTGTTTGACCTTAACTTTTGCGTCTCTCTGGATACACAGCTAATTTTCCAGCGTTGATAAGTGTTAACGTTTCAGTGGCAATAATCTGGTTTTGAGAAGTGTTTATCGGAGAGTGGTTTGTCTACTCATAGAGCTGATATGGCCCCAGGGCGGCTGTTCAAAACTATCTGAAAGTGTAAATGAAATCTGTTGGGTGTGGATTATATATATAGGATTGATTTTTTTCTTTCCAGATAAAGCCAAAATCAAGCACGCTGCATATTATTTTATTGTAGCGCACTATCAAAGCTGCTCACACCACATGCCAGGAAAGTTAAAACCAAGCACTTCTCTTTTCAAATATTTTAAATGTCTTCCACTTTTATGTTGGCCAAGTCTAACAGAAGCCCTTAAGAAATTCATGTCTAAGCACCCCCCCCCCCAGTCTGCAGACTAAAAGAGTTTGCCTGGTTATTGCCCCAGCATGCTTTGGCATCCAGTGGTTGTTTTAGTTGTTGTGGTGCCGCAGAATTCCTTCATGGTTGACCAAGCAGCAGGCCTCCACATTTGGGTCTGTATCCAAAAGGTTACCCAACCACAATAGCATCAAGACTTGTACAAATGGATTTCCTAGATCCTTAAAAACACCCTTGACCCTCGGTAATCTACAAGATTTGGGCTTTTTCTTTGTTTTTTTGGCACCGTCTTTGGTGCTGGGTGCTGATTGCTGTGGTGTTTCTTCACTGCACTTCCCAGAGATCATCTGGCAACCAAACAGTGTGGGCAGCACTGTGACGTCTGTTTCCTTGGATTTTCTGTTCGGTCATGGTGGGTATCGCTGCTCATGCTGACTACCCAGTTCTTCTTCTATGTATTCCAGATAAACTGCTGTTGCTGGAAATGTGAAACGCATCACTTCCTGTGCGCCAGAGAATTTTCCCTGAAAAGACTTTCCCTCTACTGGGTAGTAAAACACCAAATGTAGCAAATGTAAGAGCTTTCTTGGACTGGGTGTAGATTAAATCACTGTAATATTGTAATATTCTGATGATTTTTACACTATTTTCACACTAAATTAACACTGATGATTTTGCTGTGTAAGAGCGCCAGCCAAATCCAATTTAAATATAGATATCATTTTGAAAGTAATATGCCCAAGCTTGCCTTGCACTGGTACATCATGAGGATGGCAATGGAAATATGCCTCTGCCTTTATTTTGCCATCCACAGTGATTTTATTTATGCTTTAATATGTTTTTTTAAAGAAATCAAGTCGAATCAAGTGAAATGCTGTTCACGCCACAGCCCCGCTGCTCCCAACAGGAGAGTGAAAACAGCAGCTGGAGACTCCCATGCCCAGTGGAAATATTAAACCTAGACTGCAACAGCCTGACGTAGACTGTACTTAACACTGTAACCCAGAGGAAATGGTGACAGCACTATAAGGAATGTGATCATGACAGGAGCTGTTGCAGATAGTAATCAAAAGAAAGTAGCACAAATGTTCAGCATCCAGTCAAAAGTGAAAGTATTGAAGCAGTGAGCTGTTTGCTGTCCACTCATCTACAGCACAATGTAGATTAACTGTACAAAGAGTGAAACAAGGCAAAACGGCAGACCACACTGAAACCATGACAACAGCAACAAGACCAACTTCAGCTCACTGTCCCACTTCCACTTCTGTCTGTATTTACATTTGCAGACCCTTTGAATCCAACATTGCTCACCAACGTCATCAACCAAAGCCCATTTCTTTATCTCACAGACTAAGAATAGAGGCAACAATAGCCCAGTCCCTCACCTCTTAAAGCACGCGAGGCTTTTCAACATCCGGAGGAGTTTATTTTCAAGTTCTGACAAAGGTATGCGCATCAACAAGAAGTGGTGTTTCAGTCATGGCGAGAGCATGAGTCACGGCGACAGAATTATTGCCAACTGTAGGCCGACAGACGCTGTAGATGCCTCATCCCCTATTTTAGTCCAGAGGGGGTGAAAGAGGAAGAGAGAGAGAGGGAGATAGAGAGAGAGAGAGAGAGAGAGAGAGAGAGAGAGAGAGAGACCACCCAAAGGATCTAAATCTCCTCTCCCAATGCGATAAAGTAGGCTTATTCCACGACACGCACACTTTTTTTACCTAAGCTTTCGAAATAGGAAAGAAAAAATAACTAGCACAATCTCTAAGCCGAAGGAAGCAGCCTTCTTTCCACTTGTACCTAAAGTTTGAAAAGCAGGGAGCCAAAGATTAGACTTATCATTTGGAGGATACACAAGGCTTTTCATAACAGAAGAACTCAATCCTATTTTGGACGGATATTGATTTCTGAAATAGGGAGCAGCTCCAACGCAGACAGAAGAAATACCCTCGGGGGGCTGGCAGGAAGGAGGAGAAAGACGTCTGGGGAATATGTCTGACTCCAATCTGCTTGTGCCTTTTTCCTGAAATCTCTTTTGCAGAGATGGAAATATGATTAAAAAAACCAAAGCTGTTGACAGATTAAACAACATGTATTTCCAAGAAGTGAACTTTTCAGGAATACAACAAAAACAGCCTTACTATCGGACTGATTGACAGGGGTGTTTATCTTTGAAAATACAACAATACAGTTTGAAAGGGTTCTTCAGGGCCATACACAGATATGAGTTACTCAGCACATAAAGGATTATGTAAGCTTCAAGTGTAAAAAAAAGATGAAAACCCAAATTCGACTTTCAGAGGGGTTTTCATTCAAAGCACCGAAAAAACAGTTTTCCTCTAACCGTATATTTTCCAGAGGCCCAGAAGAACGTTTCAGGAATACTGGGAACCAGCTTTTACTGTCAAATTGATTGAGACAGACGTGCATTTCTTTGAACTTCTGCAATGGGTTTGGACTGGGCTCCCTAGGGTCATTTAAGGTCAAACGTAACTCAGCACATAAAGGATTGTGTACGCTTCAAGATGGGAAAAAAATAACCAACCAAAGTGGCGTTAGAGGGTTTTCTTGCAAAACCACAAAATAGACCCATAGACTTTGTTTTCCTTCAAATACAAATAGTGTGCTACATCTCGCGTAACAGCACGGTGGTTCAATACCTATTAAGCTGATCATCAGCTTGAAAAGATGGTTGCACGCTAGCTCGCCTCTAGAGGTAATCTAAACCTTTTTAGCCTAACAGCACACCTATTTACTGAAGACTGAGGCGTCTTTCAGAGGCAAGCTCTTTGCTGGTGTTGACTCTTTGAAACACAAAATGCATGCTCGCTAGCTCACTCTCTCTCTCTCACACACACACACACACACACACACATACAGAAGCACAGATAACTACACAAACAGGCAAAGTACACACTCTCACAAATGCACAAGCACGCACAGAGTTTACTCGGCCCTTAATGGTTAGTATAGAGATCTCTTCTGTCAAGGTCTTATGAGGATAGAAAACATTCAGAAAGTGCACACGCACACACACACCACACACACGCACACACACGCACACACACACACACACACAAATTAATAAATAGTGATTCGGTCCGCACTGAAACTTGGTACAATAACAGGACCTGACTTCATCGCAAACGGAGAGTATTTCTCACCCCTTAATGTTATTATAGTTCTTCTGCTACTGTGAAGGGTGATGAAAATGGTGCACAAATACAATTCTGTTTTTTACCTTTTATTTATTCTGGGAAAGTGGACTGAGCGTGCTCTTTTTCAGCACCACAACGCTACCACCCATTCACGCCTGGGAGCTGGTGGCCACCGGGCAGCGCCACTGAACCAGTTGGGCATCGCCTTGCTCAAGGGCACCTCAACAGTGGTTGTTGAGGGAGGGGAGAGCGTTATTCATTCATTTCCCGTAACCACTTTTTCCTCAACTGGCCCGGGGATTCGAACTGGCGACCTTCAAGTCACAAGTCTAACGATGCTACTGCTACTGGTGCTACTGCTACACTGCTAGCTATTACACTGTTGCTAGAACGAACACACACACACACACACACACACACACACACACACACACACACACACACACACACACACACACACACACACACACACACACAGACACACACACAGACACACACACACACACACACACAGACACAGATGATACCCAAACGCATCCACACTCAAACACAAGACATACATATGCGTGCATACACACACACCATTTGAGGTACACAGATACTGTAGACATAAACTTAGGACATGTGAACAAATTTGCAGCCCTGTGAACACACACACAGACACAGACACACACACACACACAGACACACACGTCGTCAGTATAGACTGTTCCTGCTGCTCCAAGGGAAATAAACACAGGGCTCTGTGTAGAGGATTAAAGACAGCTTGTCTACAGAGCACACCAGTCCTAACAACATGATGCCTGTTCACACATACACACGCAAATACACAAGCAAGTGTGCTCAGCTGCAGGTTTGGTTGATTTACGTCACTGAGGATAGAGGTGGCACTCTAGGCCTAGTCTACAGGCTACTGACAAAGAATAACAACACCCATGGGACCACTCAGAATCCTCCAAATTGCCCATTAGTGAATAGCCAAGTTCCTTTAGTTATTTGGGTTTGGGCCTGTAGTATAAAGTAAATGCCCATGAAAAATCAAGTGACAGTGGAAAAGGTGTTTTCAAAATCCACTTATTCACCTGTTACACACTACTCTGCAAATCATACACAGGACAGCAGCTAAGCTTGAATGAATAGCTGCTCAAAGGTCAGATTACAAGAGCAAACTTAAAAAAAAACACCTTTGTAGTCAAGCCAGACCACTCTCTGATGTCTCCTCAAAGAAAAAGAAACATAGCAGTCCCATTTAACAAAGATACTTCACAAATATTACAACAAACTATTCCAAGTCACAATATAATTATTGTAGTGATACCATGGGGTAAAAAATCCTACGCAATATGATAAGGTTACTATAAATGTACTAGTGAGTGCAACAGATACACTATAATTCAGTATAATGATACCACGGGAGATAAAGATATCATCTAGCACTATTAGACCACTATAAACTCACTATTGAGTACCACAGACACACTATAAGTCTATATAGGAATATTATAGTGATACCAAGGAGATTAAAAATACCATTTACCACCATAAGGTCACTATAAAGTCATTACTCAGTACCTACACACTACAAGTCCCAGAAGGAATATTACCATCATACTGTGAGAGATTTTAAAAAAAATCCACTTAGACCACTATAAACTCAATATTGAGTACCACAGGCGCACACTTCAGTATATTACAGTCATAGTATAGTTATTTTAGTCAGGGCTATGTGGGCCAGCAGCGTTTTGCTGTGGACTCCACACACTGGACTTCATAAATAGCCTACTGGAGGTGGGTTTTTCTGAGGATTCATCACATTGAGGCTCCTATTCTGTCTTGTCCCTCGGTCAAAGGAGACACGCCGAGACCACGGCTGGCTGTCAAACGTCTCCATGGCAAAGCATACGTGAGAGGAATCACGATGAGGTGGGCGAAAATATCCCCCAGTTAACCGGTGCGCACTTCACCTCCAAAGAGGCTAGGACTATATTATTAGTATTATTATTAGGTTGGCTATTATACTCACAGGCAGGGATGCATCAATGGAGAAGGGAAAAGGCTTGGTTTCTAGTGTTTTTTTCTCCTCAACATAGTGGAGTATTTGTGTTTATAACGAGGTTGTGTTATGTTCTCGCGCGTTAATCAGTGATGCATTGTAACCAAGTTGGGATCCCAGCGGCGCACGAGAGCACACACACACACAGACACACACACAAAAGAGGACAATAAAGTCAAACGCAGCACGAGCCATCCAGTATAGTGACACCAAAGCAGATAAGAAACACCATAAAGTACAAAGAGGTCACTGTAAACTCGCCGCTGAGTACCATAGACACACTATATAAGTCCCTATAGGAATATTATAGGAATATTATAGTGATTTCTCCTCGTGGATTTCACCCGTAGGAAATTGTCACGTAAACAAGGAGCCTCGGAGGACACTTTCTGGTAGAGAAGACTACCAAAAATAATTTGTGATGCCAAAAATAAACACAGAATCACACCTAATGTAACAGCCTATGAAATACAGCCAGTCCAAATTAAAAGAGAGGCCCTTCTCAACCCTCTTGGGCCATAGCCTGGCCTGGCCTGGCTTTAAAGTGCACCTGTCTGGTTTTGAAGCCAGAGGAATGAAGCCTTACGGACTTCAGCTGTCCAAACCCCAAACCCCCGGCCAGGCTAGGGAGGACAGAAGGAAGCGAGGACGGAGGGAAGGAAGTGGGGAAGGAGGGAGGGAGGGAGGGCGGAGAGGGCTGGTGAGAGCGGTAGCTGGGATAAGTAGCCCAGCAAGCCAGCTAATAACACAGCGAATGCCTAAAAATATCCTGGACTACAGAGCTCCGCTGCTACCGCTGCTACTGCTGCAAAGCACGGCGGATACAAACCCTGCGGTGCGACCCCGGACACGTTTTCAAACGCAGCTAATTCACGCCGGTCTGAGTGTGCACAATCATATTTCAACAGTAACCGTGGGATATTCCCGGCGCTAAAAAAAAAAGATACTTAAGTGCTATTTTGTGTTATTCTTCTATCCGCTGATATCTCCTTGAACGTCTCCCTCTTTTCCGTGCAGCACTTTCTCTTTCAAAGCAACACACAAGAGCCGACTAATAGACCCTGAGAAAGAAATAGTATTCAGGCTGCAATAAAATGCCACATCTCCAGGACAGTGAGACACATAGGAGGAAAGGGATATTAGGCGACTCAAAAAAATGGTCGTGATTTAAAGAGAAACTGACCGTCAAATCTCCTCCTGGTTTATATCCCTGTCGTTATTCCGGTCAAATCCTCCTTTTCCCTTCTTCTTCTTCTTCTTCTTCTTCTTCCGAGAGGGGGAAAAGGGAGACTGGGGACGGCGGTGGTAGTAGGGGAGCTTGGCTTTCTTCCCTCCCGTTCACTGAGAGAGTCAAGCGGACAAATATAGGCAGACTGCTCGGTGTCAAATCTCTGGCGACTGGCTGTCTTCGGTGGTCCAAAGTTAGTAGTCGCAGAGGAAGGTGGGAGTCCTATTTCACCGGGGGAAAAAACACACCACCGCGGAATAGTGTCCGGACTTCAAAATTTAAAAAAAAAAATCAAAATTACAAAATCCTACTATGGAAAGAAAGGAAGGCAATGAGAGCGCAGAAGAAAAGCAAAAAATAACAGAAAGCCGAGGCTTGCGGGGTGAGTAATAAGAATTTAAAAAATCACATCGTTTTCTGTAGTGGTGAAATAACCACTAACAGCGTAGTACTGTCTTGATTCGCCGTTACAAGAAGGGCTATAGGAGCGCCAGTACGACCAGTATGCCCAGTAACCCGCTGGAGAGACTGCTGCTGCTAGCGGACCTCAGCGCGACCGCAACTCCCGAGGTCCTCTACACAAATGTCCGCTACCGAGCCTGAAGGATGAATTTCCACCCGGAGGAGTGGAAGGAGAGAGAGAGAGAGAGAGAGAGAGAGAGGGCAGTGCCTTGCATTCTCTGAATTACTCCACCCCCAAACCACCTCCCTCTCTCGCGCTGTCTCTCTCTCTCTCTCTACCTCTCTCTCTCTTTCATTCACTGTTGTTGCTCTCTTGTCTCCCATTTCTCCCATCCTTCACTACCCCCTACCACCTTTCCCTCTCTCTTTCATTCACTCTGTCTCTCTACCCCCCCACCCCCCCACACACACACGCGCACACATTCTCCTTTTGCAGCACAGCCTATGGTGTAGCAGCCTAACTTATCCTATGCTGTAGCCTATTTGTGTCTCCAAAGGTTAGTGCGGTGACAATAAGCAAATAAATCAATCGGTTTACTCAACACCTCCTCGGATGGAATTATGATGGTGATGCATTGATCCAGGGGGCCTGAATGATCATCTCTCAGGTCTCATCAATACCCGAGCATTGCAATGAAGTGGCATGGGTCCTCTCATTCATGGCAATAATTAAATAAATCATTGATTTATTTGGTTATTCTGACAAGGCCTTAAGGGGAAAATCCTCCCTGAAACAGAATAAAGTAACACAACATTTGATTTACCTTTATTCAAAATGCCTTACAGTACATACAATTTTAGCATAGGCAGCGCCAGTGGGAAGTGAACCCCTAGCACAGGAATGTGCTTTTATTTTCCTATGATCTTGGACACCTCATCCAGATTTGCGAAGACAAACATCCCAACGCTGCAAACCACAGAGAGAAGACTCTCTTGAAGATGTCTTCAAAAAGACATAATGGAGCTGAGTGAAGATAATGCACATGCAGGCAGGCAGCTGATGAAGACCTGCACACTCTTCGTTGCCGTTTCACGATTTATTGTGATAAAAACTCAGTCAAAATAGAGCTTTGTCACATAAAAGCCTTATTTACTTGCCTGACGACGACAGTGTGTGGGTCTTGATAAACTTTCCTCAGATTGACTTTATGGACACAGTGACAGTACCCAGGGTGGTTTTATGTGGGCTCATACATTCTAGCACTGTGTGAAATAAGACTCGATTGGATATAAAACCTCAAATAAACATTGTATGAATTCATAAAACCATTCTTTGTCAATGGTGCAGGCTCCATGTTTTATCTGTTCAGTTGCAGGCTTGGTTCTCTGGTTTGTCTAGGTCTGGGAGAGAGGCGTTCCTGCTCACAAATCAAAACTGAACTGTCCAGGTAACCTAATGAACTGGGTTTCTGGTGGGCACAGGCAGCATTTTGAGCCAATACAGACGGGCCAAGAATTATGACCAAGCATTTTTTCCACTTTTTTTCTTTATAGCTCGGAGTGTTATCCACATTGATTCTGTCCCATTTGTCAAAGCCCAGCTGCCGAAGGCAATATAAGAGAAGTAGACTTTTGACCGGAGGGTCGTTGGCTAAAATCCCAGGACCACATGAAAATCCAGGCATAGACAGTGAATGAGAAACACTCTGCCCCTGCCTCAACAGTACCTATGGAGGTTCCCTTGAGCAAGGCACTTTCCCCCTAATTGCTCAAGCTGCTCAGTGGCAGTAGAAGACGCTTGTCAGGTGTGAATGTATGTACCATCATGCAACACAGACTCACAAAATTTTGTAAAATGAGCATGAACTCTGAAACACAGATTACATGTTGTGGACACGGATAATATTTCACGGGTAAGATTACATTCCTCCACCACAACAGGATTATATGACTATAGCACAAACTGGACGTGTCATTTTCATGTCATATGAAAGAGTTAAACTAACGATTTAGTCAAAGTTCCCCAAAAAGAAGCAGATTTTTTTTCACGAGACACGACCTCTGCAGGATACTGGCGCTAAGTGACAGGCAAATCCATACTTGTTGTATATAAACTTGCTTGGTACATGATGGAAACATGCCTCTAAAATCTTTGTGTAGAGAAAATTGTCCCATACATGCAAAGAAAGCATTTTGTGACCGTGGGATGAAGCAAAACTTCATCAAGTGAAGTTCATTCATCAAGTAATGATAAATATAATAAGAAGAAATAATAAATAATCCACACATTTTCATTTTTCGATCTTGCAGATTACCACTTTAAACATAGCTGTTGAAATGTAAAACGCTTGGTAAAGTGGGAAAATAATAAAGATACATATATCTGTACACAACAGGACGCTCCCAGACACTACAGTGTTGCAGCAGACAGGTCAGTGGAGTGTCTGTGAACTCCAAGTCTACCTTACATAATGGACTACCAGACTACTCCTGCTCAATACAGCACAGAGGCGCCCCTCAAACATCTTAGTGCAAAGGACAGACTAGCTGCTCAGGAGGTATTCATTGCTCCTAACATCTTTAGACAGGCCGGGCTTTACCAAGGGGGGTGGTGTTTCAATATTCATGAAGGTACATGACAGAATCGAGGATGAGAGGAGAAGTAGGGGTAAACCAATGCCATGGAGGGAGACAGGAGAGCAGAGAGAGAGAGAGAGAGAGGGAGAAAGGGTGTGAGAGAAGAGGTTGAATTGATATTGAAGCTGACAAAGATAAAGACAGCAGTGTGTGTGTGTGTGTGTGTGAGAGAGAGACAGATAAGGTGTGATACTACTGCAAACAGCCAAGAGAGGCAGACAACAGAGAGAATATACAGTATGAACGGAGAGGATCAGACACAACAGAAATAGAGTGACAGGAAGACAAAAGGCAGGTCGCACAATACAGTAAATATGGAGACAGAAGGCGTCAAAAAGGAAGACAGACACACACACACACTCAGAAAGACAGCGAGGGAAGACATGTAACATCAAAACGACAGATGCATGCAAAAACACCAACGCAAAGATACACACTTAGGAAAAAGGTAAAGCGTGCAGCTGCATAACGCTCCGTCTCCTGGTACGAATGCAGGCGAGCGGCCCATCCGTAGGACTGTGTCTAATGAAAAGTGACAACTCCCTTCTCCCGGAGAGCCTTCCTGTTTTGCTAGGCTTCAAATCCTATTTGCTTGCTTTTTTTCCCCCTCTCTCTCTCTCCCCTCTTCTCTTTCTCTCACTCCTCAGTTACTAATGACTGAGAAAAAAAAAGGAGAGTGTTCCCCTCTTTCTTAAAATGCCATCTCGCCGTCGACATGGAAACTGCGTCGCCGCTTTAAGAAAGAAGGTATTCCAAATGTTGCAATTGTCCCTGGGGGGGGGAAGAGGGGGAAAGAGAGAGAGAGAACGTAGCCCGAAATGTATCAAAGTGATTGGTTTCTGAATAGCAGCTAGAGAGAGAGAGGTGGTTTGCAAATGTAATTTCAGAAATCTATAGGCAAAGTGATTGGTTGATGGAACGGCGGATATTCAGAGAAACTGTAGATCGATAGATACATAGAGAGAGAGAGATGTTTCGTAAATGTATAGCAATCTGGAAAAACTCGCAAAGCAGGAGAGAGAGAGAGAGATGGTTTGAGAGTGCAATTTGAAAGATTGGCAAATTGATTATTTATTGACTGGCAGGTATTGAGAGCATGTCAGATTATCAGCTGAGCGTGTGATAAGAAAACATCACACTGTACTCGATCAATCTACAAGAAAGATAAACTGCCACTCTGATACGAAGACTTTTCATCTTTGGAGGGCATGTATGAGTCGATGATGGAAAACAGCTTCTGCGTGAGGTGGGCAGCGGTTTCTTGTGTGTGTGTGTGTATAGGCGTACATTTCAGCGTCTGCATCCAGTGGTCACTCGGTATGTGTGTATGAAAGTGTGTGTGCATTTACTATGTATGCTTATGTGTGTAAAATGTGTCTGTCTCTATGTATATACTCAGTGTGTATCTAAGTGTGTATGAGCATCATCAATGTGTTTATGTCGTGTCTACATAAGTGTGTATGAGTATTGTCAATGCAGGCGTGTGTATGTGCATTTCCTCAGTGTATGTGTGTGTTTTCCGCTCCAGTGCCTATTAAGGCAGTCAGTTAAATTGGCAGTGCAGGATACAGTATGTGGGTTAGGGTGCCATCCTTCTCTTTAATATTTCATCTCCATGCTGGCAGAAAAAAATGGGGCAGAGAAACACAGAAGGCCTAACGCAAAGGAAGCACTCCATAAGATGGGGGATGTGTGGTGTGTGTGTGTGTTTTGTGAATGTATTGTATGGTTGTTTATATTTTATATGACTATATCTCTGCCTATACAGAGAAAGCTGTCCATGTCTGTGTGGTTTGGATCTTTCTCAATGTATGTTTGTGTTGGTGTTGGAGTGTACCACACCATCTGTGAATGCTTCTGTGTGTGTGTGTGTGTGTGTGTGTGTGTGTGTGTGTGTGTGTGAGAACACGTGTGCTTTGTGATTTTCACATGTTGTGCCTTTGTCTTATTTATGTCCATGTATGTCATGTAAAGCTTTCTGTACTGTGACAGGAAAAAGACGCACTTTGCCACATTTTCCAAGATGTTTGGGATATATTCGCCTTGTGATAACAGTGTCACGTAAATTATGCTTGTACTTTATATGTACAGTAGCGAGCATGCCAAGTCCATAGGCTGATTTATGACTATATAGGGACGCCTTAATCCCACTGCATTAGCAAGAACTGAAATAAACATGACTTGCAAGGAACAAGGGATATTCTAGGCCCACCCTGCTTATGAAACACTGGACAATCTAAATGGTATTTTATATAAATATTATTTCAAAAAGTTAATTCACTAAAGCTGTATATACATTTTGATTTATAAAAAAAACAAAAAAAATCACTAGAAGAGCCAAGTGTGGTCAATTGAATTGTGGAATTGAAATATCTCACCTTTCAAAAAATGACTTGCTTTTCAAAATCATGGAAAGAAATAATATTTTTTTTATTTACCCTCCTTCAACTGGTCTTTTTTTTAGATCCCCCAAATCCACTGGCCTTTGTTGCGTTAAAAAACATTACCTGAAGTTCATTCAACGTCTCTAATAGAGGATCAAGTCTCCGAATGTGATATTATTTTGTCAGTCATTTTGAAAGAGTAGGTGTCATTATTTTCAATGTTGGACATGTCATTCTGGTGGATTGAAGCTCTTCATTTGTCATGAATGTAGACATACTGAATAGTATTAGAGCGAGACATCGGTATAATAGTGGTTGAATTTACATGAAAACAACATTGAAAGGGTTCTTGCTTTACCTCAATTGGCAGGAATGTGTCTATTCTTGTGGCTGTTAAGGTGTCTGGCAGGCTAAATCAAGCACACCAAGTCAGTTCAAGGAAGCATATTCAAATACATTTGTCCAGCCAAGTGGTAGAAATGGTGCTGCTGCCTGGCAAGCGGTGTTAAACTGGATTAGAAGAGACTGTTTATTGTTTAATTTGTGAGAGGACTAATAGCACTGCAGCTTCATTACAAAAGCAAAGCAAAGAAGTTGAATAAAATTGAAACGGCATGCAGTACAATTACGCAGACCATACTCAAATGAAACTCAGTGTTTGATATTGGTGTATAGCAAACCGAGGTGGCACATTCAGAGTCTGACTACAATTTTCTGTGTCAGTGATGTTACGCTCTACTCTAGTTCCTTTAGCTCATGGGTTTGGACACTTTGGATTGGTTCCCGCATGACAGGAGCAGCAGTATGTTTTCATAAGCCTCAGAATAAATTTATCACTTGCATTGTTGGGCTGAAAGATGTTCATGAACTCTGGTGCTACACCCCATCAAATGTTCAAATGTTGGTGCATCAGTGTGTGCAAAATCTCATCTGACGATTACAGACACGAAACAGACAATTCAACAGAAAACATACGAGACACTTTTCTATAGCTAGTGACTCTTAATAATGTCTTATATCACCGTTGTGCGTCTCCATGGCGATGATAAATGGCCAACTGTCTGCTGTCTGGGAATGTGAACAAAAATTGGCCATTTACATTGAATGAACCTGATCAAGCATGGAGCAGAAATGTGTCGTTCGCTGCAATGTATTGTATTGTTTCTCTGAATGAACATTGAAGATATGAATATAATTCAGTGAGGACGGGGACGCGAGGTTCCTCTTGAAGAGATGAGATTTCAGCCTACGATGGAAAATGGGAAGTGACTCTGCTGTTCTGACTGCATCGGGAAAGTCTGGGCCGTGTCTTGGAGGTATGTAGGTTTCAAAACCCATTGTACAATTTCAAGAATACATGGTCATCAATCAAAAAATAAGGCAGGATTTTCCCTTTAGAGATACTTTACTTGACAGCAAAACTTCTGTAACCTATTTTCCCATCATCTTCCATCATACCGTTCGATTTGGACACTCATAGTTCTCCAGTACACTCATATTGGGTCAGTGGTCACTCCAAAAATCAACCTCATAAGCACCCAAAGCCGTTCCGGTCCGGTCAGTCTTGATATGTGAACATGACACTGACAGGCTGGGACACCGACAGTGTGGACAAAGTAACACGACCCAAGACGATTCTAGTAACAATGCAATGATAATAATGTGTTATTAATACTGAATTGATTCATGAAAGTGAATTCTCTTTTCACTTGCCCCCTTCACAGGGAGGGCAGAGTGCAGTGTCAGCTATGATAGCAAGGGCTTCAGTGTGTTGCTCAAGGACACTTCAGACCTGGAACCCATGTCCCTTGGTTGAAATACGACCCACCTATTCATGAGGAGGCGGTAGCCCAGAGAAGATTTCTGTCTCTTAAAATCAAAATCAAATAAAAACTATGCCCTACAATATAATAAAGGTCACAAATGTTTAAACATTACTACAAAAAATCTTACATTTTTTTTTATCAATGCAGCAGCTCCAGGTCTTGCCTCTTGATGACACCACAATTTGGGGATGACTTTGATCTTTGATTTCTAGCTTTGGGAGAAAGTTGCACATGTAACAAAACCAATCCAGGCTCAACTGCCTGTGATCATGGGAATAACGTGGTGATTTCTGGTTTAGGGTGGATTTTTGGTTGAAAAGCATTTATCACACATGAGGAGATTTGTTACAAGTTTTAGACCTCAGTGTGTGGATCTGCCAATCGCTACAGCTGGCACCAACCATGTTAATGCATGGGGATGATATGATTTCTCCTGAATAATATTTCAGCTGAGCTCTTTTGTGTGTGTGTCAGTGTGCCTGTGTGTATGTGTACCTACAGTATGTGAGTCTGCGTTTATGTGCTGCATGCTTGCACCTGCACACTTCTGCAACCTGTTCTTATATCAAGTTCGTAATTATAGTAATGAAAAGTAAGGCATTGTCATTTTGTATGAAATCTTACAAATAGTAGTCGGAGTGATGCAGGTTACGCAGGTGGCCGTGCGTCGGTACAGCGTGAATCAAGGGTGTGCAACTTTAGATAACGACATCTGTTGTTGTGAGGACACTTTGGCTTCTGTGTGTGTGTGTTCCTGCATCTGCCTGTTTTCCAGCAGCAGTACAAGTGGAACTGTAACCCAGATTAGTGTTCCAGGCAGGTCCAGTAAATAACCTCTACTCGTCTTGTCTTGGGGAAGAGGAAGACTGTGGCTGCCTGTGTCCTTGTGCCATGTGTGTCAGCATGTACTATGAAAGTGACTGTCACGGTGCACAGATAAAGAAGAAATGGAGATCGGGTCGGTCCAAGGTTGCTCATATTTGTAGAGCGATATGAAAGGTTTACTGCCTATATTGTGTCTGGGGCTGTCTCTTTGCACTGAATCTCGGGGCCTTGTCCTTGTACCAAGTGTGTCAGTGTGTTACTATCTTAGTTATCGACGCATCCCTAGACAAAATCCTGCGTATTTATTTTCCAGATTCTGAAAATAGCTCCCAGACTAGGTAAGCACCGTTTCACTATTTTACTATTTTTCTAAGTTGTTAATATGTTAATATAGCATCAGTGCCACCCTGTTAATAAAGTGATTCTGATGCTATATGCCACAAGATCATCTTCATACCTCAAAAACTGGTAGAACATGTTGGTGGTGTTTTTTCTTTTCTTTTTTCCACTCAGCACGGTTAGAAAGTGCGAGAGTGTGCAGAGACACTGGAAATGGTTAAGGCCCTTGGGTATATAGAGTACCACCCCTGTCAGGGAATTATCTTGTAAAACAGATAAGTATCTTGACAGTGGTCTTTTGAAACAAACAGGGGTCCCGCCGTCTAATTAGCAAATTAAAGACCCAGAGAGCCGGAGAGGTTTGACGGACGAGACAATAGCTGTGAATGTCATTGGTCAGCTGATCCCCCAGCAACAGCATGCACACAAACACAGTATGCAGACACACACACAGACACACACAGCCGTACACGCAGAAGCATGCACGCACAGAGGCAGATGTGCACGTGCACACACACACACACACACACACACACACACACACACAATCACACCCATGCACAGAAACGTATACCGCACACAGGCAAGAATCTACCTTCACACACACACACACACACACACACACACACGCTATAGGCTCCCTGATCCCAAACCTAATTATAGCCTATATAGCAGCTATCAGAAAGTTAGTCTGATCATAATGTGCGTGTGTGTGTGTGTGAGTGAGAGACAGAAAGAGAAATCATAGGCGTGTATTTTTATGCAGATGGGTGAGCATGCGTGTCTATGTACAGTACATGTATTTGTGCATGGTTAATAGTAATAGTATTTATAGTATTAGTATAAATATGTTATCTATATCTGCATACATATCAAGGTTGTCAGGTGAAAACCTTGTAACTCCAGTTTTGGTTATTTTGGTGTTTTAACTTTGCTTGAAGGATTGCATGCTCCTCCACAGGGTTGAGGAAACACTTTGTGCTCATGAAACACTTTCAGATTTGAAAAAATTGGAAGAATGCATGACGGTCAAGCTAAAACCAAGGCTGTTTTTCTTGGTTCTGAAAAGTTGCTAGAGGTTTTCTCCCGACAGCGATTATAATTGTACACGTGTCTCCCTATCCTCCCGCACTGCGCCACCACCCTCTGTCCCTGGGTCCCATGGGCCAGGTCACTAAAGGCATTCACTGATTTATAAACTAACATGCAACGTCATGCCATTGATCTATTGTCCCAAGTGAGGAGGGGTCCTATCTAAAATCACCCCCCTCGGGCTATATTGGTTGAAGGAATGTGTAAACAGAAGGCGTCTGCTGTGGTACCCAGGGGCACACATTGATCACCTAGATAGAGACAGTTCTGAAGAAGAAAATGGTGTATGACGTAATTGATCTCACCCTTAGTCTGTCATTAAGTGCTATTTCAAGTCAATTAGGTGAGATTCCTGAGAGGGTGTGGTATGTGGTGTACTGCTGTATCTTGTATCACACACACACACCTTGGAGTTTGTGATGTGCTTTTTATCTCTATTTTTCGCTGTAAAGCAATCTGTCAAACTTGTCAGTAAAAAGCAATTTAAAAATGAATTTAATTGACCTGAATTGACCTGAACTATTTTTTAAGTTCTCTAGCCTAAATTGACAGCATGTAGGAAATATTTCACCAACATTGAGAAAATGGAACCTGGGAGCAAGCCAAGCTGAAGGACGTTGCATTTTTATGTCAAAATCTATGTGACTTAACAGGAAAATTAAGTCATTTTCCTAAACAAGTGATACATGCATTTGCTGCGGTAACACAATATCTACAATGAACACCCCAAATAAAGGAGGACAGCTCTGCAATAAAGTGTGATTTCATTGATCGCACTCATCGTCTTTCAGCAAGTGGCATTTAAAGTTAATTGTGTGAGACTAAGAGGCTGTGGTGTTTATTGTTGTTGACGGAAGTTAAACCTTCTGGCCCACCGGTCCCAGAGGCAAATGGCAGAGATGACCAAGAGACCTGTGTGTGGTCCTGAGCAGCTCAGCTTGTAGAGTATAGAGCTGCCACTGGGCTAAGAGGTCAGTTCCTACTGGGTCCATCCATGCTGAACTGGGGAGGAAGTTTCGATGGAAGCCCCCACCAAAAGGCACATTCTGCACATGTGCAATATGTGACCTATTTATGTGATCCTTGCTCATCTCTCCTATTTTGAGACACTCAATAAACAGCACTGTCTGTTGGCTTGTGATGCTGTGAAAATTCCAAAAGATTATTTATAACATAGCATCTACAATTTGACACTTAAATCCATTGCAACTTACAGAACCGCAAGTGCATATATGTTTATGGGTGTCCCCAGTGTCGGACCCCTAACCCTAGCAGTGTTAGTGCCTTGCTCCACCTATTGAGCTACACAGGACCAAATCCCCCAGCTGACAACACATTCTGGTAAAGCAGCACCAAAGACAGCCGGTACCGTTCCCATGAATTGCAAAAAAATTCAAACGGTCACGTGGTTGACGATTAAATAGAGGTGAGAATGAAAATGAAAACCTTCCCCTTCCTCCGCTTGTATGCCGTCACCTCAAACACCCTGAAGCGCAGACCTTTCATATAGGAACCAATAACCAACAATCCAATTACAATGGAGACAGACAATAACAAAGTCTGGTCTGAAATACTTCGCCTGAGGCAGAAAACATCGGTGGTATTTTTAGATAAGGATATTCAAAAATAGAGGAGAGGGAACCCTCGAGCGAAGAAACGACATCTCCATAAAATTACTGTTCGTTGTTCATTCACAGTTCCATTCATTCAAAATGTCATCCGTTCATTCATGTTGTCATTCATTCATTTATATCATTCACATATCCATGCATTCCATAAAGTCGTAATGTCTAATCATTGCATTACCATTCTTTTTACTCTCTAACACATTTCCCTTCCAACCTTTCACAGGAGGATAATTCAGGGCTGTGCCAATATATTTTGGGTTAAAGCTCCTGAAACAAGAAATGGATTTTTTTTTTATCCCTTGTAAATATTTTGGGGCAGGGTGGCCCTTTGTTAAAGCTGCACTAGGCAAGACTTTTATGTCTTACCAGCCTGAATCACAAAGTGGGGCAACAGAGAGGAGCAGGTCCCACCGCATCTAATTGAGACACCTGTTCTCCCGAAATTTTGTGAAATGAGCACGATGTCTTGAAATTGAAATACATGCTCTGTGCACAAAAAGTGAGAGGAAGGATTATGTGAAGGAAAATGGTATCAGAGCACCAGTGCGCATACCAGCGCACAGGAAGTGCTGAATCAAAACTGAAAAACAAAACTGTCTCACCAACATCAGGTCTTTTCCTTTGATATAAAAGCATCACAGACCGGCCAGGGGTGAGTTTCCCTGAAAAGGCATAGTAGCGCTAAGTATATCTTGAAGTCATTCTTCAAGACAATCGTGAATTTCACGGGTGTTTCCCGAAATGTGACGCAACTCGCATAGTATATGAAATCTCTCGTTCGTTCACGATGACCTGGTGCTAGTCGTGAGATTTCAGGTATCTCTTTGCAGGTGGCATATAGGCAAGATCCTTTACAGCAGGTACAGATCGCTGTCTAACCTGCACTCCACAACATCAATAGCATTATCTGCATTATGTTTATATTAGAAATATATTGCAGGATTTTCACATTTAGGTTGATGAGCAAGTCACGGTTGACGTTCAATTATGTTGGACAAAGGGCACGACATTTTCTTTAGATGAATGCAGTCAAAATAAATTGTGTCATCCCACTGAGCACCTGAATCCATAATGACAAGTAATAAAGTATATTATGAGTTTATGAGTTGACCTTTTAGCAACGGTGGGCGGGGTTCACCAAGCATCTCCGCTTCATGATATCCTTTGGAAAACTGTGCGTGAAAGTATGTCGTGAATTTTCAAGAGCATTCGCTGTCGGGAACCCCACCCCAGGTCGGTGAACATGAGCGCGCTGTGTGCAGTTTACTGATGCTGTCACGTTACAAGATTTCTGGGTACTGAATTCATCAAATTATAAACAGTCACCTTTCGTTGCCTAGTCCAGCTTTAAAGTGGAACACTTCTTTTTATGGGTCTGCTATCCTTACTAAGCATTTTCAAGGGATACACTTTTTATAAGGAGCTGGATTATGGCTGTCCAGTGTTCGTTCTCACATATGGACCCATGGTGCTGTAAGGCATTTTGGATGCACAGTGTCAACCAAGTGTAGCAAAAGGGTGGTGGTGCCAGTAGAGTATACATACAAGTATACAGTCTCCTACCCGCCACCTCTGAGACGTAGAGCAACCAAACTCCTGGATTGTTGAGGCATGGGCTGCGGCAAAACAAAAAGTTGAATAACAAGAAGTCACTGCAAGCTCATAGCCTTGATGCGAATAATAGTCTGATTTAATGCATTAGGATAAAAGTATTTTAATAAGTAAAAATATTTCAATTTAATGCACCAGGGAATGCAATGAATAAAAGTATTATTTGCACTGAGGCTAAGAGTGCGTGGCGACTTCTTCCCTCCATCCCTGTCATCACAGTTGCAGGGGGACTTTGCAGAGCTTGGCAGTGAGCTAAATGACCCATACTTACCCATAGTAAATAAACAGCGGTTGTACTGGCTCCCTAAGAGCCTTCATGATAGGACCTGCCCTGCTGAGACAAAACTTATTTTGTATTGAGATAAGCAAACATAGCAAACAGCTCTGCTGCTGTGAGTCACAGCAAAATGAAATGAAAGTGCTGGTGTCTCTTGAAAAGTAAGGAAAACAGAGGAGGAACACTCCACAGCCGTCACAGGCTGAAAGGTAAAGTGCTTGTTTGGTTCCTCAATACAACCACGGCGATAGAAATGATGTTCTGTCTGTGAAGTCGCTCTTTTACAAACAAGAATTCATGAGAAAAGAGATTTTAAATGATTGATTTAAATTACAGCCCACACAGACGTCAGATATTTCAGGTAATATCTTGGGATGTAAAATTCTGTCTTTCCAC
>JAXDDX010000189.1:122500-127500 GCA_034670405.1 Hoplostethus atlanticus
GTGACAGATCAGTTTATACTAGATTGAGAGACTTTAGTGCCAGAAAAAAATCAGAGTTTCTGGGCTCGCTAAATGAAATGTCAAACCTTTATTATGGCTTGTATCACATCACGTATTGTAAGAGGTGTCATCATTGAGGTTCATTGGATACTTATAATGTTTACATTTAAAATAACCAGGCTAGAAAAAGAGAGATATGTGAACAGTAACTAGTCTGAGAACGTGTCTCCACATATAGATTTCTGTTACACAGTAAACTGTCTTGTCTTTAGTTCTAGCTCCTTTAGCCGTATCCACTCTGTAGCTTGAGGAGAGTCTGCCGAGATAGCCATGGACACGTTACACGGCTTTTATGTCAATTACGGCCACAATTTGGCCATCACAATTGATTTTCAGAATCGGATCAAGTCCACTCAGCTTCGGGGTGATTACAAAGAACAGTTGGTACAAATGATCTTGTAGTGTGTGACAGGTAATCTCTTGCCTCCTGATCCAGTCGGGACCATCACAATTAATTCAAACATGTTCGATTTTTAGCGACTCAAACCTGGACAAGTCCTGCCGTCCTCCTGTAGTGTGTTAACTGTGGCCAACAGCAAGTGACAGTTGAGGAAGAGAGAAGGAAAAAATATCCAGCAGCGAGTTGCTCCACCTCCTTAATTACCTCGTTAATTAACCATCCTTCTTGTTTTCTCCGTTTCTATGGCTTTTTTTAATTGGTTGCTAGGCAAAGTAATGGCAGCCAGGAAGTTAATCTTTTTTTTTTCTTGTGGTTGTTTGATGAACAACTCAGTGGTAAGCAAGCAATTATTTAACCAACTTTCATTTTCTACTGTTCTCTATTCTTTATTGCTGAGATAGATGGAAGTTCATTTAAAACCTTCTTTTAACTTCCTGTTCTGTATTCTTATGATAGGCCATTCAGTCTATAGAGGCTTTACCCTTGTTCCTAACTTTGATTTGGCTACTTCTGTGTTGCTAAATCAGGGCACGTTACCCTCACACCATTAATAGCATGAAAGAACACCTTCAAAACTGTACTGAGTTGGACTCACGTTTTCATTTCAGAGAAACCTCACCCACAAAAGGGATATTCTCCCATTACATACCATGGAGTGATGTATTAATATGTTTACATAATATCGATGTGTTGACATATAAATCAAATCAATGGGAGATTTTAATTAGGAGCAACAATGGTATCTGTGATCCACTAATGGGTGCATCGATGCATGTCATGTGGCCCTGATGTATGTTGATATACTGTGTGTGTGTGTGCATGTGCATGTTTGTGTGTGTGTTTACGATTATGATGTCACCTCTCATGATAAATCAGACAGCCAGACATTTAATCATTAATCAGACACCCTTGCCTATTTGTCGTAGCCTACACTCACACATGCACGCACACACACACACACACACTGATGACGGATTGATTGCTAGTAGCAGGACATCAGCATCAGGTCCATGTGATTGGTGTATTGATTCATGCACTAGTGGATCAGAAAAAATCGACATGTATGTGTTGCATGATGTGCTGCATCCCAGTGATGCATCATTACATATCAATATCAATATCACTAATATCTTTAGAACAATTTAACTGATTAAACAATTAAACAGCAGTTGAAGCTCCAGACCGGCTGGTTTTACAGCTTCCAGGTGGGAAAGTGTGTAACTGTATGACAGTGTAACAGGCCGTCACTGATAAACAGCATGCATGCGCAGCAAAACCTTCACTGGAGAAATAAAAAGGGGGAAAAAAAATCAGGTTTGCTCCCCTGAGTAACGCAAGGTAGCAGATGGACAACAAATGCCAGGAAATGGCCAAGAAAGGAGATTGACTGTGATGGAGCTGCATCTCCAAGAAGCAAGGGTGCTCCTGTTGCTTTCAGATCAGGAAAGTGCAAATAAAGAGTTTTTTTCCCACAGTGTAGATACCAACCATTTGAAGAAAAGTAACAGCCATGGCATACTTGGAAACGAATTTCAGCTGGTCCCTACAGACAAAAGGAGCCAAGAGGAGCACTTGCTTCATACTTGGCAGCGTCTCCATTTCCTTTTCTGGTTCATTGCGTTTGTTTATATCTCTCTAATATCTCATGGTCAAATCGTCTTGTAGCGAGGCTGAGCTTGTTAGAGGATATCTGCACCTTTATGACCGATCAAACAGCCTCTAAATCCTCATATTCCTCCCCTCCGTCATTCTTTCACCACAGCCATTGTTGTTGTTTTTGACATCACTATTTCGTCCCTAGGTTATGGTAACATCTTCAATTTTCATGATAGTGTGTTTGACTGTTTCTATTAGTTAGCATTCTTCCCCTATGAGTATAATTCTGTCATGTTTTAAAGGACAGCAGGTGAACTACATCCTTGGTTGATAAAATGACAACACTTGTACAGACTGAATGCTTTATGTTTTCATAATAATACTTACTACTGATACAACATGATACTTTATTGACCCCCAGAGGGAAATTCTCTTTTCCCACCTCAGTAGGGAGATCACAGGTCAGGGCCAGTTATAACAGCAGAAAAGAAGCATCCATCCTGATAAAGTGTGATTAAGTAACACACTGAATCCCTATCAGCATCAGGGTCTCTTCAGTGGGGTGGATACTTGCCGTCATGGGGGCTTTTACCCGGGTCCTCCGACTGAAAGACGGTCTGTCTAAACACATCTGAGGAGATATTGAACTATGAACTTCAGGTAATATTTTTCCCCCAGGATGGATATAATGGCTATACTGTATAGCGTTTTGAAGTAAGAAGAAAACGTTGTCCTCCCTTGGCAGAATCTGAATGGCGTCAGGTGTGGATGGCATTGAGCTGACAATACAATAGACTTACTCGTCTAGTGGCCATAACTCTGTGTGCTTTCAAAATGTCAGCGCTGAGTTTCAGTGCAGTGTCATCTCTCCACCACCGACCATGAAAAGTAACATTCATCATGTGAAAGCTGCACATTCTCTCGCCCATATGCTCAGACGCAGTGTGTTTGTTGTTGTTGTTGTCTTCAACAGAGAATAGGATTAGATCACGTTGCGGTATAGGGTGAGGTGTTAGGCGAGAAAGTGCGTCAATATGTGTGTGTGCATACATATTTGTGTGTATGCGTATACAACAGGTAGATTCAGCCGAGAAAGAAAGAAAGAAAGAAAGAAAGAAAGAAGAAAGAAAGAAAGAAAGAAAACTTTTCAGAAAACAGCACTTTCTAAAAGCCATAATACCCCAGTGGATGGTCTTTACTGTGATTACCGGTACTTTTGTGATGTGGCTGGGTGCGAGTCGTCCCCCTAATCACAGTGAAGAATGACCTCCTGGGTGTTATTGCTCTATGTGAGCCCATGCCTCTCCAATCATATCCACTCTCATTAACAACCCATTGCAAAGAGCCCAGGGTCAGGAGGTGCTGTGATAATTGAAGCAGTTCAGTGTAGATTAAAAACTAAAGAGAGAATGGAATGTGATTACCTTGTCCATCTCCCCGCCTGGCAATCTGGAGCACCATTAGTCCTCTCCTCATGGCACAACCTTTGTGTCACCCTCAGCTATGATTTGAAAATAATGATCTAATTTAGCATGTGTGTGTGGCAACATGTATGTGTGTGTTTGTGAGAGAGAGAGAGAGAGATGTGATCAACATGTCGCAGATATACATTTTTTTATTTTGTGTGTGTATGCCTGTGTGTGTGTCGATATATGTACCTGTATGCATGTGTGTGTATGCATGGATGTGAGGTGTTATATATATTTGTGGCTGCCTCTGCTTTGACCCGTGAAGGGACAGAAAGGCATTGTGGGACCTCGGTTGTCATGGTTCCGCTCAGTAGACAGAACAGCAAAGAGAAAACAGAAAATGGTCACCTCGCTTTTTATTCAGACCTTTTTCCTCCCTTGTATTGCATTTCAGTGAATTTCCGTTAAGGGACATATATTAGACTTAAATGTATTTCAGGTGGTACTCAGGTATTGCAATTATTTTGATGATTATTTGGCACATAAAGGAGCATATTCAATCTACCTTCAAATGTGAATGACACACACACACTCCATTACACACGAGGAGAAAAATCCACTCTAAATCACTTGAACACTCAGCTACTGGTGATGCAGCTCACATGTCTGGGTCCATTTAGTTGTTTGGCATCTTGACGTCATGTCAAGATATTTCCAGCGCAGCTACAATGGAGCTCAACGGCAGAAAAAAAATTCAATTCAACACCAACCGTAAACGTCAGGTATTGGTGTCACCATTTTGCTCCGACGTTCAACAGTCATACAGAAAGAAATTCATCATAGAAGACGCAGATACCAATTTCTCCATTGACAGTAGCCTCGATAGACCAGAATGCAATGCAGCACACAAGACACGTGTTTTGACTTTCTGCACTTTTTCTCAAGTGCAGAAAGTCGCTCTCTTGCTCCTACCATCGCTATCGCCCTCTCCAGCTACACGTATGACCCATATAACCCACTGCTGAATGGAATACGTTCAGCCACATCCTCTGGAGGGTGTTGACAGGATTCTGGGAAATGTGGAAATCACTAACTGAAGTCGAAGTAGATGGGCCAAGTTGAGGGGAAATTGGGTACACCAAAAAGTAAACACGTCATCACAAAATAACTCCTGGAATGCGCTGAACACCACAGGTTGATTATATAAAAGTGAAAGAGTTCAGGACAGAAAAACACAGATAACCTTTTTCAGTCGCAAATTCAGAACATTAACTTTGATTCACTTTCAACTCCACTAATTCAGAGAAGCAGATATCCATCGCAATCAAAAAAAAACTTTTCACTCCTAAAAAGGTTCATATCTCATCTTAAATGAAATAGTTTGGAATGAATGTTCCATCATCAACTAGTGAATAGCAGTTTCACTTTACAGTTTGAATTGACTGAATTAAAAGTTAATTGAGCCCAGCGCTGGTCTCCTCTGTTCCCAGGGAGCCATTCGAAGCCCGGCTAGTTTCCATACAGTAGAAGTCTCA